>JAESVK010001327.1:1604686-1636730 GCA_017140935.1 Hamamelis virginiana | reverse complement strand
TTTCACAGCTTTTGAAAAAGAATCCTCCACAGTGGAATCAGTCTCACACCACTGCAGTCCAAAAGTTAAAAGAAATTGGAAAACAGTTGTCTCCCTTGCAGATCCCTGGAATTGGAAAAAGAATTCTTCAGACGGATGCTTCTGATGAATTTTGGGCTTCTGCTCTCTTTGAAGAAATTGATGGCAAAAGACAAATTTGTGGATATAAAAGTGGTGCTTTCTCTTCAGCAGAATCTCATTACCACTCCACCTTCAAAGAAATTCTTGTAGTAAAATATGGCATTGAAAAATTCCAGTTTCATTTTATTGGACACAATTTTCGGATAGAAATGGATATGTCATCTTTTCCTAAGATGCTGCAGTTTAAAAGAAAAGTTCTTCCACACCCTCAACTCCTCATATGGGCAAATTGATTTTCCTAATGGAATTTCACAGTTAAACATATTTCTGGAAAGAATAATATCCCCACTGATTATCTTTCTAGAAATCCTCCACCTATCACAGCAATAATGCCTTCTCCTTTGTGTATTTACCCTATCACAGGAGCCTTATCTTCTTCCTCTTCTGGTAATAATGACCCTGATTCACTTGATGAACTCTTCTCCTTGTTACCATCTTATCTAAAGACTCAAATCATTGATCTCACTGTAAGAAAAAGATCCATTGAAATTCTTGATACTCTCAAGGCTTATCTTCTCACATTTTCCAACCATTGGCTTTATGGATGGCCTGATCATCATGACAGTCCTTGGAAAACTCCTCTTAAGTTCTGGATAGCCTCATGGACACCTAATCATTATATTTACTTGTGGTACTTACTCAATGAATTTCATATGTACATCGTCTTTGAACCACAGCTTTATTATGGGTTTTTTGGCAATGATCCATATTTTGACAGATTTTGGACACAAGTTCTGTATAATGATGCCTTTCATGGAATGTGGCGTTCTTATCCCTCTTTGATCCATCCTGTTCTCAGAATGAAAGTCAACAGTGCTCCTCTCTTGGTAAAGTTCAATTCAAAGAACAATGTTCGTTCTCAAAGGATTTTCTATCCTCCTACTTTACAGTGGCTCCATAATCAAGATGGCACTCTCCACCACCATCACACAGACTGTTGGTATTATCAAGATTGTCAGACAGCTTTCAGAGAAGTTACTTTTCTCAACACTGGTGCTTATCCTCCCAATGGTCCTGAGATTTATCTCCAGAATCTCCCAGGCATATCTCAAGTTCCTGACACTCCTGAGTGTGAAGAACCAGACCCACTTACTCCAGAAGCAGACGAATACTACATGAGTGAGAATGATCCTAATGATGGATGGGATTGAAGACATCTTTTAGAAAAGTTACTTTATTAAAGTTTCTTTATTAAAGATGTTTTGGTTTTTGTGAAAGTTACTTTAGTCAGTTCAACTTTGTTAAAGTAAAGTTGGTTTGTCTGATTGCTTGTGATCTTATCTTGTAATAAGTTTGTTTGAAGTTTGGTTTGGAATCCGTCCTCTATATAAGGACTTGTTATGTAGTTTTAGAGGCATAACCTGGGTAGTGTCCAGTCCTCTCTCTTAGTTCTTGAGTTTCATGTCTGTAAGAGTTTCCCTATGTAATCTATTTGTGGCTTGCTTAATCTTTTATCTTCTTTATTTACTCTTTCCATGTTTTAAGTATCTTGTTCATATTAACATCCTTAGCTATTTTATTTATCGGTTTTAGTGGGTAACCATACCGCACTAAGATTTCCCCCATAATATATATATATATATATGTGTGTGTGTGTGTGTGTGTGTGTGTGTGTGTGTGTTGATTTATTCGCTTCTTAGTTCTTAGCTTTGCCCCCCGAACTTTAAATCTTAGCTCTGCCCTTGTACATATGCTTATGTATATACTATATTTTATCTTTTCTTAGAATTGTGAATTGGGTATAAACTTGATTTGTGAATTGAGGCATAGATATTTGAAATTAGACAAAGTTTTTTTTATTAAAATTGTTGGTATATGCTTGTAGACATCCATTTTTGACCTTAAATAGAGTCATAGATGGTTGCCTGTAATTTAAGGTGAAATAGGGTGTTGAAACCCCAAGTTGCTCATAGCACCCTTTTGTGTAGTTAGTTAGAGGCCATTATCGCATGTAGGTTTTTAGGTCAGATCGAGTCGGTTCTTTTTGCATTTAGTTTTTAGAGATTCTAGGAATGTCTCTGCTAAATTTCACAGCATTCCGAGTAAGGCTTGATAGGTAATAAGGTTTTTTGCGACTTGAAAGGCAGCATTGTCCTTTGAATCACAAAAGCTCCAAATAACTGTCGATCTTGTCTTGGATTGTCCCACGAGTTTGGCATGGATATTTAGGGTGTGTTTGGTAGCTAATTTTATCAATGGAAAGGTCCATTAAGCTTTTAGGCTCATGTTTGGCTCTGAAGGCCCAAATAGCTCTTTTTAAGCTCAGATTAAGGTCTCAACCGATAATGATTGGGATTCGATCTTTTTATTAAATCAAAGCCTTCAAAAGCTTTAAAATACTTTCTTAAATGATTTTAAAACTTGTTTCGAGAAGTAGAAACAATTTCGAAAACAATCGGTTAGTGGATTTCAAAACCCTAAAAGGGCCTGATAGGCCCAAAACAGCTAATCAGCTTGGTTTCTCTCAACCCCTTGACCATGGTTAAGGTTTTTCATCCTAAACATCCTCTAGAAACATGGAGAATCGAATCACGATCGTTTTGGCAATTGAATCGTCGAATTTGGACTTGAAACGCGCCCGAAAAGCCGAAAACAGTCGAGACGGGTCAAGAGATGCCCAAAATGGGTCAAATTGGGCTGAAGCTCGACTGACCATCCATCCCAGGATGGTTGGCCATCCAGGCTGGATGGTTGGCCGTCCTAGGAGCGACGGTCACCCTAGCCAATCCTCTTATTCCGCCAATTTTTCAGCTATTTTGAGTTCTAAACACTTGAGACTCTTTCAAAAGCTCTTTGGATCAGCTTGGGGGATTGTGCACGACCTTGGGGACATTGGAAGACTCATTTAAGACCCTTGGATCACTCCCTATGGTTTTAACTAGGGCCATTGATCAAATTGAAGCCTCTTCTATATATACACCACTTATAAATAAGTTTGAGAGGAGGAACTTAAGGATGAGAGACATTGGTACCCTAAACCAGTCCCTAGAACCCTAGCTAGAAATTGGGAGGCCATTGGAGCTTGAAGAAGAAGGCTTGGAGCAAGGAAGAAGAAAGATTAAGGTACATTCATCCCTCCCATTAGTCTTACAATGTTTAGTTACATAACATAGTTGATTTTTAGGCTCTTTGGCATAGTTCTGAAAATTATAGTATGTGTGCTTTAGTTTATTCTAATTATATGCATGAGTTAAGTTAAGAATGAGTGTTTAGATCATGTAGGTTTGTTTAGGATTAAATATCTTAGTGTTTTCATATAGTTTAGGATGTTCGTATTGCATATTAGTTATGGTTTTGAGTCAATATGACATGTTTAGATTCATAGGTTCATGTTTGCACATAAAGGTTGTGTTCTTCTTATTTTATGAACATGGTAACTATTGTATGGGTAGTAGAAGCATGTCTTAGGTGATTTTTGTTCGGTTAGTTTGTGTCTAGAATGCATGCTAGGATATTAAAGCTGCTGTTTTAAATATAAAGATTATGTTTTATGTGTTATTACATGTTTTGGCTTATGACTCTACATGAGAATGCATGGTTTCATATTTTGTGTTAAAAGAGTGTCTTCATATATGTTTTAAGCATGTTTTTTTAGGATGGTTTAGGTATGTCTTTAATTACATAGAGAGTCTTTGCATTTATATGTGTTTGATAGATTGAAAACTTGATCTTTTGTGATTTTATATGAATAAGTGTCTTTGTATGCATATTGTGCTTATGTGGTTCAATATTTAATGGTTCGAGGGAGCTTGCAAAGGTAAGATTCTTCCCTTGTGATTCAATTTTAATGCACATGATGATATGTGTTCATATTAAAGCATGAAAGTATGGTTTTTAGTCAATTATCGCATGTTTTCCTTGTAAAAAGCATGCATTGTTATTAGGATTGTTCTATGCATATTTTTGGCTTTACATTAAGGAATTTTTAGGTATGTTTAAGTTGCTGTCCAGTGGCTTAAACATCCTTTAATTACTTCAGTTTAATGTATTTTTAGGCATTTAGGTTAGAAATTGATTCTAGGACAACTTAGCAAAGGTTAGGATCACTTTTTGTATCATTCTAGGTTTGTTTTGCATATTTAGATGTGTTAAAGTTGCTGTCCATTCTTGTTAGTATGTTTAGGAAGTATTTTAGTTAGTGTTAGAGTCTAGATACAAGTAGGAAAGGTATTTTAGAGACCCTAGGGCTGGGTGAGGTGTTCTACCTCCCTAGAACTCCTTTGCGATAAGGGATTATCCACAAAAGTCTTTTTTTTTTTTTTTTTTAATTAGAGTTTTAGTCTAGAAGAGACTTTCTTGAAAGGTATCTGGATAAGTAAAGAATTGTATTTTGAAAAAGAATTGTTTTTGAAAAAGAATTATTTTTGAGAAAGAATTGTGTTTGAATAAGAGGTCTCTTCAGATTAGAATTCTAAGTAGATCTTAAAAGATAATTAAAGGTAGTTCCCTATCTTAGGATGAGTCCTAGGTATTTCGAACTACGATGGACTTTAATCTCTATCAGGACACTGCTAAAGTACGTAAGCAGCTAATAGGGCGCAAGTCCAGTCTTAGGTTGACTGTATGTCTCCTAAGGTCTTTAGGATTCTATTTGCTTTCTTATTATTTATTATTATTATTTATGTATTATTATCTTTATTTTGTGGTTGATTAGATAATTAGGATTGTTGTGATAAGATTTTGATAAAGCCCAAAAGTGATTAGGAGACCTTTAATTAGGGTGAGATAGGTGCCTACAGGATGCGTTCTGGAACCTTCCTATCTCATAACCTAGTCTCCGAATCCAATTTTAGTTCGAAGACTTGCTTTTCCTTAAAATATGGAGTCACTGTTTTATTGAAAATAAACTCTTTTTTATGGTTTCCTTATTCCTTATAAATAAGGTGGCAACTCTCAATTTTTATCAAACTCCTTTCCTTTTTCAAAACCCAATCTAAGTGGACTCCCACAATAGAGAATGATGATTAGGATTGGATGATCTTGAATGGATAATAGAGAAGGATAAACATGTAGATAAAAGAGAAGGATAAATAGAGAAGGATAATGAATTATCTACAATCCATGATGACAATGAATCCAATTCTAAAACAAAAGAGCCGACGGGTTTGGCGGGTTCACAATGCTTTATGTCTAACATATGTGAATTTGGTGAAATTTGAACGAGAAAAAAAACTATTTGGTTACCAAGAAAATTCCGGGGAAAATGAAAGAAAATATGGAAAATTGGTTTCTAAAAACAGATCATTATTCCAATGTATTTTCGGCACTCTTAGAGACAGAATTAAGCTAAATGTTCTTCATAAAGGTTGTAGGTTTTCAAATCAGCTTTCTAACAAGCCTGACCTTGCCTCATTTGGATGGTTTTACTAAACGTTATACCTGTTTTATTGAGACTTATTTTATCAGTAAAAATATTTTCATCGAAACATAGTAGGCTATTGTAATTGATGTTTTTGACCTTGAAAACATTGGATTTGGACTATGGCTATTAGAGGAAAAGTTGTAGCTCTTCGAGTTTTCATTTCAGAACACTAAAGATTATTAAATTCCGATAACTGAGCTAAAATATACAGTCAAAATAACAAAACCGGTTTTCACGCAGTAAGTTTATATTTTTAAATTTTTGTATTAAAGTTCAAATGGTTATCTCTCTTTCTTAAAAAGTGAATTATCATTGTGTATATATATATATATAATTTTTGTACAGTACTAATGCTTCTTTATTGTGATTGATAGGTGATACTCAGAGTTAATCCAGTATTCAATAGAATTGTGTAAAGTATCTTTAGTTCATCCTTAAAGGTAGGGAACCTTATGCCTCTTGTTATTTACAGTTGTGCATATCTGGATTGTGTTGTGGAATGATTTTGCATATAAGAATAATGTTTATGATATAAAAGGGAAAGTAATATATGAATTTATATGGAATTGAGTATTGGATTGAGATTGATGATTATTTAATACAGATTAATGCTTGGTGCACATATCTATGGTTTTCTGAATGATAGAGATATGATGAATTACTTATCTTGTGAATGATCATTGTATAAATAAGAATATAATAACCTGAATTCATTGTCCATTTGCTTAGTTTGATGCAAGAGTGCGTGTAAACAGTACTAGACTTGGGCAAACGCGTGGGCGCACCCCATATAGATTAATGTGGTGTTCTCACAGGACTGACGCAAGAGTGCGTGCTGTGATTGTAATTTTATCATTAATCTATACCTCGAGGAACTTAGAATGGATTTGGGATAATCATATTGATAGAAAGTGAGCAAGGAGGATTCGCAGCGGAAGAAACACAATAAAACTTTTATTAGAAATTGAATCCTCACTCACAATCATAATAAGAATCGAACGCAAGCATTGGATTATGAATATTACAACAATAACATAATTAAATAAATTAATCACTTACTTGTTTTGCCTTTTTGATGAAACTCCAAGAACCTCGAATCGCAACCAAGCTCTAAAAGTATGAAGCCTTCAATGGTATCTACACGAACACAAAACTCCTCAAGATTCTCGCACTTGTTCAACACTAGAATATATGCAAGCTAGAGAGGGAGAGAAGACAACTCACGTCCAAGGGGAAACCCCTAGGTCACGGCCTCCATGTAGGTGAAGGTGATGATAGCCTCCTCTTCTATTTTTGGGTTAAGTGGACTTAGTGCTAGCATGCACTCATCCCTATATATTTATTGGTAAATGCTAAGGTTTCTAATTTTTGCAACTTGGTCCTCCCTAATTAACTATTAATTAAAGAGACCATATAAATTAGATAAATTAGAAACTTACCCCTATCATAAATTAAAGAGCTCTCTTGTGTCTTTTTGTATGTGATCCTTTGGGTTCACCCCAATTTAGTAGTGGACTGGGACATCTCATGTTCCCAAAATATAAACTTTTTATTTATGGTTTAATTAGAACAATTCTAATCTTGCCCTCAATGATAACACTGACCATTAGGCCTTCACTAGTCATGAGAGACATCTAGCAACATATCATGAAGTACCCTAGGTGTGGGTGAATAGTAGAACTATATGAACCCTTCATGTTACTTAATCCTTCATCCCCTAATGTCACTGTTAAGATAATCTGGTATGGTTATAAGTCAAATCCTATCTTAACAACTTGTTATATGTTCTACAAAGTATAATCTTAATAAAGTGAACCCGATTAAACTCTTTCATAGTTCACCTATCACTATGGTCATATATTCAAACTGAGAATTATCTTTGTGAACTAACCCTGATATTCTCTCCCAACAGAGCGATAGCGATGATTCCTTCTTGCGCACTCATTTATCTTCATACACAACCCATTAGAGCCAATGAGTACCGATTACACCCTAATGGTTAAGGATGTACGAGATACTATCAAACTCTAGTAACTTATGCACAAGATAACTATGGTGCCTCAGGTTTGAGGATTACCAAATAAGTGAACATAACATAAGAATATTCTTTTGATTTAAACTCCGTAAAAATATCTTGCAGATCATGTTCAGTGTACACGATCTTTAACATGCACCCACAGATTAACTATAGTGTCACTACACTGATAGGAAAAACTACCTATCCTCCCATTAGAGCTAGTTTAAATCTGTGCTACTCTTAATGGTTTATAAATGTCCACTTTAATAAACCTATGAGCAGGAACTCTTTAGAATAAATGTGTACGAGAAATATCAGTCTCTCTATCTCAACAACTTGAGATGTATATTTCTCTTATCATTTATTCATGGACCTTATCATATATATATTTAAACATATAAGACAAGTTGTACCTTTTAATTAATATAATATGAAATTGATATGCCCTTTAGAATTGGTTTTAGGGCATATCTCAAACACATATCACTACATTTCATATTTGGCATGAGTAAATCTGAACTTGTTGCTCATATGTTATGGGACGTCATAGGATGTGTAACTCAGATGATTTATATTGCATTGCACCGATCTTTAAATTGTTGATCTTAACTTGTTATTCGATGGTATGAGACACTTTGAGTAACTTGATTAAGATTTATGGATTATTGATTGTATTGCATCATTTGTGTGTGATTGTGAACTGTTATTATTTCATGTATTATATGATTGTTTTTAGCAAGGATGTATGTTTACGTACTGAGCTTTGCCTGCTAGCTCACCCCTGCTTAATTGCAATTCCCAAGGTGAATAAGTTGAACAATAGATGCATAAAGACAGGATTGAAGGCACTCTACCTAGATTTTGAGGAATTGTTGTATATATATATTACACATTCCTTTGTACCGTTTTTATTTAATACCTTAAAATGTTGTACAATTGATATTTATTTTGTTTATCCTATTAAGCCAGGGTTGTTGGCTTATTTTGTTTTCTCTTTTAATCGCTAAGGATGTATGTATGACATGACATATGCACATCTTTGTGGATTTCTTTAGAGTTTGTTGATATAATTATAATTGTTCCATCTTATTCTTGGTCTATTTCGATATAATGCATAATATCGTCATAGGACAGGTTTGGGACGTCACATAAGGCTCGCTTATGGGTCGTATAGATAAGGATTTATGGGTTTTATGGGTGGTTTTTGTTGTGGTTTTGGTTAAGTTGTGATACAATGGGTTTATTTGGGTTTTATGCCTAAAACTTTATGGATCACGCGATCATACCATTAGATCTTTGATATTTTTGTGGAGTTAGTGTGTTTAAGTTTGGTTTATGGTAGATTTAAGGTTTGATGTGGATATTTTGAGGTTTAGTAGGTGTTTGGGAAGTTTGGATGCATTTTGGCACTGTCCACAGTTGAAGAACTGAACCCCAGATGACTTCTATCGATAGAGGAGGAGCCCTCTATCGATAGACATCTTTCTCGGGTGTACAGGTAAGGAGGTCTATCGATGATCGATAGACAACCCTTTTTCTTCTTTTCACCCTCCAACTTCTTTTGGTCATAATTTTCTCATATGGAATCCGTTTTGGGAGATCTTTATATGCTTGGAAAGCTTGCGAAGTCTAGTTTCTAAATATTATGGTGCTGGGTTCAAATTCTTGGTGGAGAGAGAAATATTTTGGAAATACCATATTTTCCCTTTTCGTGCACCCTTCATCTTCTTCGGTGTATATCTCTTAAACCACTTGGCATTTGGTCATGAAATTCGACGTGTAGTCTTTAGACATATTTAGGAATATGTCTTAGGAGTTTTAAGGCCTTTGGTTTGGCGTTTTGGGGTTTTGGGTTCTTTGGGTCGCGAGTGAATGGTTGTGAGGAGCTTGTTGTTTTGCTTTTGAGATTATGGATTCTTTGTGCTTTCTTTTGATTTCCTCTTTTGCATTATTTGTTGTTTCCAGATTTGGAAGGTCCTTTGGAGGACCCCTTGCATTAGGTGTGTTAGCCTTATGGCTTTCACCCTTGTTGGTTGATTTTGATGATAACAATCATTGTCTTGTAATTATATTGATTTGTATCTTATGTATATTTGCAAGCATGAATTGTGGTAAAATTCATGATGATCTTTGTATCTTTTTATCATGAACTTATTCTTGTATCATTAACTTATTCTTGCATCATGAATTTGTTTTACCTAAAATATGCATATGCTTTAAATGATAATTTTTAGTATCTTTATATGCATATTGTTAGGGGGAGCCCCAAATCATTGATTGATTTATTTGTTTATTCAATTGAGTATGTGAATACTTTATTATAAACTCTTTTTAAATCTCAAACTTTGTTAAGTGATTATTTGGATAACCTTGTTGAATATTTGGTTGTTATTATTTGATAATTGACATTATTCTATAGTTCTTATATATCCATTATAGTATATATATTCTTATAAGAACAATATCCAAGTTGTCAATTAAAGAAGGCTTATCCATCATGGAGAAAAAAGTTACAACATTATTGAAGTCAAAGATGAAGCCTAGCACAAGCCAAACACAAGTGTTGAAGACCTTTATGAAGATCTTGCTTTTATTCTTGTGTGTGAGTACTTAGGAATTTATTGTGTAAATCTCTCTTTAGGATGAACTAATTGGCTCAATTGACCATGTGATTGTACCATATAATTGCATATTTCTATTGCATTATTCCCATCATTTTGTGCATACTTGAGCCATTTATATTTATAAATAGATGTTTTTTATGTTTTTTTGTTTTTCCATGCCTTGTAGGAAAAGTGCAATAAAATGGATACTTTTTGCATGAAAATATGGAGTTTGGAGTCAAGCCTTGACCATGAGACCACCATGATTGTAAAGTAGACTTCTCAAGTTTTCTAACGATATAAAGAACGTTCAAATCCGACTCCAGACGAGAAAGTTACAAGCATTTGAAGTCGGGGCATTTTTAGGCATTTTGCTGCTGGCAGGAAAAATTACCGGTAGTGGATAATTAATTACCGGTAATTTTTTGGTGGAATTTCATTTTTTGACTTGCAGAGCAAAAAATTACCGGTATTGGTAAATAAATTACCGGTAATTTTTCCTCGCGCACTTTTGGTTATCTTGTAATTTGCTCTTTTTGTTAGGATACTTTGGTACTTTCTTCCCTCATGTCTTGTAACCCTAGAGGGGGGTATTTAATGGACGTTTTGCAGCTTGAGCCATCCCTCTTCTCTTGTTCTTAGTTAGTCTCTTAGGTTAGTTTAGGTTTTTCTCTTAGTTTTAGGAGTAGATTAGTTTTACTTTTAGTTTTCCTTCAAGTTTATGTAATGTAACCTAGTTCTTAGCTTGTAAAACTTTATATTCCCATCTTCAATCAATAGAATAGCATTTATTTCAATGTTTCTTGCATTTCTTGTTCATCTTTGTGCATTTGTCATCTTTCATAGCTAGCTAAACATCAAGAAGGTGAGTTCTATGGTGGATTTCCTCTCCAAACCCTAGGTAAATGGTATTTTCTCATTTCTTGAACCTTTAATGTCTATGGAATGATGTTTGATCCTCTCTCATCTTGTGAAACCTTGTGGTGTCATATTCATGATCATTATATGACTTGTTATATTTTGGTTATTGAGCACATATGCACGCCACATGTTTGCTAAAATGTCAAAGAGAGTGTTGGGTTTTATTCCATCATTTTGGGTTACTCATTTGACCTTTTATTGCTAAATCCTCCGTCAAAGACCATTCTTCAATGGATCCGAGATGAGAATTCCTTTCCAAATGCTTTTTAAGTTAAATATCCCATTGAAGACCATTCTTCAATGGATCTTAGATGAGAATCATTATGAGAAATACATGTACCAAAGGTTTTGAAGGAATGAGCCCTTAGGATTCACCTCACTTAACTTAATTAGTTTCCTTTGCATTTTGTCATCATTTTAGTATAAACAACTCTCAACATCAAAACCCCCATGATTTTACACTTTCTTTTGCATTCTTTGGTTTGCAACACATAAGGATCATTTGGACCTGTTCCACTCCCTGTGGATATGACCTATGGACTCCCTAGTATTTATAGCTTGACGACCGGTGGACTCTTACGCTTGGGAGACTTTTGCGCACACCACTCATATTTACGTTCAAGCACCATGACTAAAAGACCATAGGTTTTAACTTTGGAAAATCACATTTTGGTCATAAATTGATTCAAACTCATAGAGGGCTATATGGACTCAAGAGACAAAATGTTTTATAAAAAGCTATTTTTTTGCTGACAAAAACTTCCAACTTCAAATGGTTATATCTCCCTCATCCGGACTCTGTTTTCGATGATCTTGGTATGCACGGAAAGCTTGAGAAGTCTAGTTTTTGAATATGTAACTTTTAGCTTAAGTAAAGTTGGAGATTAGTCGACTAATCACCATGTCTAGTCGACTAATCGTAGGGCAGTAGCTATATTTTGGAAAAATTAGCTCCCAGTCGACTAACACTATGTCCTAATCGACTAAGCACCTTCCTAGCCGACTAATCACCTTGCCAAGTCGACTAACCGTGCCCGGAAAATTTTTTAAAGGTATTTTTAAACCTTCTAGTCGACTAATACTTATGCCTAGTCGACTAATCGACCTGACAGTTCATAACAGCTAGTTTTTAACGGCTCTATTTTGTCTCTAAACAGCCGTATTCTTTTATGGGCCTATTTATACTCATTGTATGAGTCTTGAATCAACTAATGATCTCACTCAATCATATTTCAACATAGTTTACATCATTCTTGTGTGATTTAGTCAAAATCATCATTCTCTCTTGAAGCCAAAATTAGTTCATCTATTTGAGAGATATTAGTGAAAGCTTATTTTGTATATCATCTACTCATTGAGGAGTTTTCTTATTGTATACAAATCACATCTCCTTGTAAATCTTGTGAGAGCTCTTAGTGAGCATTGGAGAGTTGCTCTTTGTGAGCATTGGCCAAGAGTCCTTTATGAAGCTTGAAGAAGTGTTCTTTATGAGCACTAGTGTGTTCTTTGTGAGCCATTGAGAAAGTTCTTTATGAGCTTAGGTGAGGGTCTTCAACCTGGGATAAAGAAGACTGTGTAAAGGTTTCTCCACCTTGAAGGAGCTAATCCTTAGTGGATTGTGGAATCCTCGGGTTAAGTGCTTAAGGTGTGGATGTAGGCAAGCCGAACCACGTTAAATCTCCGTGTTTGATCTCTCTATCCCTTACTCTTGTTTCAATTAATTGGTTATATATATTTGCTTGTGTTGAAATTAATTTAACTTAATTTTAATTAGTAATTATTTGCAAAAGTTTGCCATAAACCCCATTCACCCCCTCTAGGATTATATATTTAGGACAACAATTGGTATCAGAGCAGGTGCTCTTCATTTGATTATCTTATTGAGCTAAAGATATTTGCAAACTTGATTATTTGTCATTTGATAGAATGGATTTTGAAAATGATTTTTGTCTTGGTGAATATATTCATGATTTTTATGAATCCACTTCTCCTAGATGTGTGAATGATTTTGATGATGAAGATTTTGATAATGAATTGTCTTATGAGCAACTTCAAAATTTTTGTGAAGAACTTTATAAGAAAAATAATGATTTAAACAAAGCTCACAAATTTTTGAAGAGTGAATTGTCATCAAATTCAAAAGAGAAAGAAGATCTTCAATAACTATATTTGACTTTGGTTAAAGAAATTAAAAATTTAAGAAATATTCCTTCTACTTCAATTTCATCAAATGATTTTGAAGAATTGAAAAATGAAAATGTCATTTTGAAAAATAAAATTGAAGGTCTTGAACAAAATTTGAAATTTTGTGAAAATGAAAAGATTTCATTGACAAAAGAAATAGACATTTTGAAAAAGGGAAAAGGTATTTCAAAAATTGGTCATGTTTCAAAAACTAAAGAACTACCTTGTGTTATCAAATCTAGACCCAAGTATATCCCTACTTGTCACAATTGTGGTGGTAAGGGACACATTCATCCCAAATGACCAAAGCCTAAGACCAAGACCTTTGTAGATAAAAGTAAAAAATATAGATTGAAGAACAAACCTAGGAAAATTATGCATGAACCTATACATATTGATCATTCTCCTAGATTCATTCCCACTTGCCATCATTGTGGTAAAAAGGGACATATTAGGCCTAAATGCTTTCATCTTTTGAGAGACTATAGAAGGACTTCATATAATTATGGACCTTATGATAGTCATTGGTATAGGTCTATGCATCCTAAGGTTTCCATGGAGCAACCAAAGGTGAAAACTATATGGGTTAGGAAGAATGATCCTATCTCACATAGTGTTTGATTCCATTAGTCTGAAACGACTATAAACTACCTTATGTCCGAAAATGACATTAAACTACCTTACATTGAATTATGTTTGTGATTGCTTATCTATCTTTGCATATTATCTCTTTATGATATTTTGAGCATATATCCATTTATGATGATTGTCCTTGTTTATTGACACTTTGAAATAGAAATGTTTGTGTGCTTAGATCAAAGAAGAACTTGTCTTTGTATGGCAAAGAGATGATGTAGATGTGCATACAAATCATTGTTGATGGAGGGCATTCACTATTTCAATCATGAGTAATGAAGATCACTAGTCAAGAAATCCACCATCAACTCTTCAAAGATGAAGGAAATGGAACCAACCTTGTTAGGTAATTTGTAAGAATTTATTTTAAAAATTCTTGTTTATAATTCCTTCAATGTCATACGGTTATAATTCTATTTGATGAATCATATGCTTGAAACTTGCTAATAATGATTGCAAGATGATGAGATTAGCTATGCAATGATTTAAGAGCTTTAACATTGTTTATTTTTGGCTTATTGCTCAACATGATATTTGAATGATTTTTATTATTGACATATATTTGTCGTAACATGATGATTGGAAGCAAATGTCATAAATGTATTGCTTAACTCTCAATATGATGTATTGATATTTATTGATGATAGACATTTGCCTAATCTCTTGCTATGTATGAATGAATGAATTTTTGAAACTAAATCTTTTTGAGAATATTTTGAAGAGGGATATTTATTTTCAAATAAAGCATTGTATTAAGGGTGCAATGATTCTTTTTAATTCTTGTTTATTCTAAAAATTATCTTGGTTCATTACTAAAGATAATATTTTGATGATTCATTTTTATATTCATTTATCTTAGTATGGTTGAACATAACTTGAACCAATTGGCATAAATACATTCAATGTCTTTATGATTTTTTATGCCTATTGATGATTCACTCTTGTTTAAACCATCAAGTTAATAGTCCATAACTTTCCATTTATTATACAATCTAGTTGCATAAAATAAAAAAATCAAAGGAACAAAAGATAAATGGCAATGGCATGTATTAAAAATTAAAGTAGCACTTTACTTTTAGTGCTTTCTCAAAACACCAAGAATCTGCCCTTGTTTTGTAATAATTATTTACACCATTTAAAACAACTTTTAAAATACAAGAACACTTCATTTCACTAGGATTTTCAGTGTTCTTTCCAATGGCAGGGGTCTCGTTAAGTGATTCCAACGTTTGATATCACTTTAAGTTCTTTTGCGACTTTAACTCCAAACTTTGACAGATATGAGTATAAGTCACAAAAGTCTTAATACGGCTACCAAAGGTCAAAAATAAATCGTGGGAACTCTTCCTACAACTAGTTAAGACCCTGTATTAGTGAAGTAGATAAGTGGCCTTTCGTAAAAATCAATAAAAACTATTTTTAAAGATTTTACAATATGATACTAGTTGCTGCCCTGAAAAAAAGCATACTGTTTTGACTTTCAAAATTATATAAATAATATCATATCAATATATTTTCATGTACTAACTATTAGAACACTTCAATATATTAATATTGATGACCCCATGCATTTTAATCAAATTAAAAGCCTAAAACAATATTTGTTTAAGTCCAAACTCTCAAATTGGCAATTAAGGTTTCTAAAACCTAATTTCATCATTTTGATTTATTTCGTCACTCTTTTGAATTTCAAAATGCTTTCAAAATAATTTATTATCATTTAAAACATTTAATAAACAATATTTGAAGATAATAAAACAAATCTAAAAGCCATAAGATGGCCGTGACACGCTAGGGTTGGCAACCCTAGTGTGGCCGTGAGCATAGAGAGAGTTAGGGCTTTTAGGGTTTCCAATTTTGATCATTTAAGATTGCAAGAATCAAATATAATCAAAATAAATATTTAGCATTTCACAAACCCTAAAATATAGTCATCATATGATTAGTTTCCAATTTCAATAAAGATTCTAATTTACATCTATTTTGACTATCAAGGAAAGTGTGAAATTAGTAACCTATTTGACCTTGAAGACTTACCTAATCAATATTAGAGTTTCCAAAACTCTAATTGCAGCCACTCATCATATTAATTAATCTAATTAATTAACTTCTAATCTCATTAAAACTTATCCAATTAATATCCTATATCAACTAGGAAAGTATACACCTAATAGGGAACTAGTTTAATTAGGAATTCCTAGTCAAACTAGATTTCCTAATTCAAGTGCATCATCTTCTTCACCAAACAATCACCTTGGCTGAACCTTCAAGGTTTTTAAACTCATCAATGGCCGAAAATAACAAGGGATATAACATTTATATTGCTGCACCAAACTAGGGTTATAAAACCCATATTGCCGAAATACACTAAGGGGTTTTAAACCCCATGTGCAGTCCCATATTGCAGCGCCCATATTGCAGCCGCCACTTAGGGTTTCTCAAACCCTTTCATGGCCAAATATCACCATGGCAGCCCCTAAGTAATCCGTCCATTATGTAGGGTTTAATAAACCCCATGCAAATATTAAAAACAAAACAATAAGGTATAAGCACCCATATGGCCGAATCATTCAATGGGGTTTTCTCAAAACCTCAATTAATTAAAAACACTTTTAAACATATGCCAAGGTTGCCATTCATGATTCGAATCATAGATTTGAGCTGGCTCTGATACCACTTAAAGAATACATATGGGAACGCAGCGGAAAGTAAACAATAAAATTTTCCCATTGATATTGATCCAAGAATCGAACTGAAACGATACAACGAATCTAAACAATTAATCAAACATGAATTAAAAGCTTACTTGATGTTCCTTTGATGGTTGTCCTCGCAAAACCTCAAGCTCCAAAAGTATGGAAGCCTCCAATGAATAGTCCACACGAGCCTAAGACCTCTTGAATCCGTTGATCTTCACAACACCTTGAGAGAATGCAAGCTAGAGAGGGAGAGAGAAAGATTCGGCTATGAGAGAGAGGCACACATGGAGTGGTCGGCCCTATGCTAGTCCGCTCTTATTTATAATGTTTTTCCTCTTTTAATGATGTTTGGTTACAAGTGCTAGCTTGACCAAACATCATATAAAATAGAAATATCCTAATTTAGTATATCCCTAATCCCTTTAATTATTAACTTTTAATAATAAGGACTAAGCTTATATATAAATTAGAATATCCCCTCCCACAAATTCAAGAAGATCTCTTAAGCCCTTATGTGTGTGACCCATTGGGTTCACCCCAACCTAGTAGTGGCTCGGGAACATCGCATGTTTCCCAAAATAGAAACATTCTATTTTTTTGGTTCGATTGGAACGATTCCAATTTTGCCCTCAATGATAACACTTATCATTAGGCCTTCACTAGTCATGAGTGACGTCTAGCAATGTGTCATGACATGCCCTAGGTGTGGGTGAATATACCTGTATAAATGAACCCTTCGTGTAATAGATAATCCTTTACCAAACAATGTCATGATTAAGTTATTTGGGTATGAATTCATGTCAAACCCTAACTTAATCCTGTGTTAAGTATTCACCAAAATATAAACTCAATTAGGTAAACCCTTGAAAACACTTTTCCTTTGGTTACCTTCTACTTTGGCCAAAGACTTCGTTGAGTTATTATTTGTGAATTAACTGTGACATTCTCCCTTTGATATTAAGGGTGGTGATCCCCTATTGCACACTCACCTATCTTCATATATAACTTACTAAAGCCAATAAGCACCGATTACATCCTCTTGATTAAGGGTGTACAAGATACTATCAAACTCTAGTAATTCATACCTAAGATAACCAGTGGTATCTCAGGTATGAGGATTACAAATGTGACTATACACATAAGCAGCTTTTGACATTTAAATACATCTCCATAAGCTGTACTCATATTGGTCACGTTCAGTGTACTTATTCTCTAACAAGCACCCACAGGTTTACTATAGTGTCTTTACACAGATGGCTTGAGGCTCACCATCCTCCTATTGGAGCTAGTATAACCTGAGCTAGTCTTAACGGTTTATTATCGCCAAAATAAATAAACCTATGATCAGGAACATATCTAGAATAGATGTTCTTGAGAATTGCACGTCTCTCTATCTCAACACTTGAGATACAATTCTCTATCATACTATTCAAGGACATTATCATGAACAGTTATAAATAACACAAGTTTACATGATAATATAAATATCATTTTATAGATGAATAAGATTCATACAAGAGCATAAATGAAATAAAGTTCCCTAAGTACAACCTACTAATTGGTTTTAGGGCACACTTCTAACACATATTAAATAGAAATATCCTAATTTAGTATATCCTTAATCCCTTTAATTATTAACTTTTAATAATAAGGATTAAGTTTATATAAATTAGAATATCCCCACCCACAAATTCAAGAAGATCTCTTAAGCCCTTATGTGTGTGACCCATTGGGTTCACCCCAACCTAGTAGTGGCTCGGGAACATCACATGTTTCCCAAAATAGAAACTTTCTATTTTTGGTTCGATTGGAACGATTCCAATTTTGCCCTCAATGATAACACTTATTATTAAGCCTTCACTAGTCATGAGTGACGTCTAGCAATGTGTCATGACTTGCCCTAGGTGTGGGTGAATATATCTGTATAAATGAACCCTTCGTGTAATAAATAATCCTTCACCAATCAATGTCACGATTAAGTTATTTGGGTATGGATTCATGTCAAACCCTAACTTAAACCTGTGTTAGCTATTCGCCAAAATATAAACTCAATTAGGTTAACCCATGAAAAACACTTTTCCTTGGTTACCTTCTGCTTTGGCCAAAGACTTCATTGAGTTATTATTTGTAAATTAACTGTGACATTCTCCCTTTGATATTAAGCGTGGTAACCCCCTATTGCACACTCACTTATCTTCATGTACAACTTACTAAAGCCAATAAGCACCGATTACATCCTTTTGATTAAGGGTGTACAAGATACTATCAAACTCTAGTAATTCATACATAAGATAACCAGTGGTGTCTCAGGTATGAGGATTACAAATGTGACTATACACATGAGTAGCTTTTGACATTCAAATACATCTCCATAAGATGTACTCATATTGGTCACGTGCAGTGTACTTGTTCTCTAACAAGCACCCACAGGTTTACTATAGTGTCTCTACACAAATGGCTTGAGACTCACCATCCTCCCATTGGAGCTAGTATAACCTGAGCTAATCTTAACGGTTTATTATCGCCCAAATAAATAAACATAGGATCAGGAACATATCTAGAATAGATGTTCTTGAGAATTGCTTGTCTCTCTATCTCAACACTTGAGATATAATTCTCTATTATACTATTCAAGGACATTATTATGAACAGTTATAAATAACACAAGTTTACATGATAATATAAAAGCCATTTTATAGATGAATAAGATTTATACAAGAACATAAATTAAATAAAGTTCCCTAAGTACAACCTACTAATTGGTTTTAGGGCACACTTCAAACATAAGAGCCTTGGTAAGTGGGTCTACGGTGTTATCCTCAGATGCTACTCTTTGCATTCTGATATCTCCTCTTTCAATGATTTCTCTAATCATGTGGAAGCGCCATTCAATGTGCTTAGATTTCTGATGAGACCTTGGTTCCTTGGCCTGAGCAATGGCCCCATTGTTGTCATAATACAAAGGTATAGGTGACTCGATGGATGAAACCACTCCAAGTTCTGAGATGAACTTTTTGATCCAAACAGCTTCCTTGGCAACTTCAGAGGCGGCTACATACTCAACTTCTGTAGTGGAATCCGCTGTAATAGGCTGCTTACAACTCTTCCAACTAAACACCCCACCATTTAAGGTGAACAAATATCCTGAGGTTGACTTTCTATCATCGATGTCTGATTGAAAGTCTGAGTTAGTGAAACCATCAACTTTAAGCTCATCTCCTCCATAGACAAGAATTAAATCCTTAGTCCTTCTTAAGTACTTAATCATACTCTTGACTGCCTGCCAGTGCAGATCACCGGGATTAGACTGATATCTGCTGACAATGCTTACAGCATGACTGATATCAGGTCTAGTACATAGCATAGCATACATAAGGCTCCCCACAGCAAATGCATTAAGGACCTTACTCATATGGTCTCTCTCTCTTGATTTGTCTTGGGAGGCATATCCTTGGAGAGATGAATTCCATGTCTAAAGGGAAGCAAACCCCTTTTGGAATTCTCCATACTAAACCTCTTCAGTACTTTATCTATGTACATGGATTGTGAGAGACCAAGCAACCTCTTAGATCTATCTCTATAGATCTTTATACCCAGTATATAGGTTGCTTCTCCCAAATCCTTCATGGAGAAGTTACTAGAAAGCCAAAGCTTTACAGAAGAGATCATTCATGTATTATTCCCAATGATAAGGATATCGTCCACATATAGGACAAGGAAAGCGACTGCACTCCCACTAACCTTCTTGTACACACATGGTTCATCCATATTCTAAATAAAGCCAAACAATTTGACAGCTTCGCTGAATCGGATGTTCCAGCTTCGAGAAGCTTACTTTAGTCCATAAATGGACCGTTGTAGTTTGCATACCTTGTGGTCCTCACCATTGGATATAAAGCCCTTAGGCTGTTCCATATAAAGATCTTCCTCAATGTTTCCATTAAGGAAGGCGGTCTTTACATCCATTTGACATAACTCATAGTCATAGTATGCTGCTATAGCTAGCAAGATCCTAATGAATTTTAGCATAGCTACTGGCGAAAAGGTATCCTCATAATCAACACCTTGTTTCTGATTATACCCTTTTGCCACTAGCCTAGCTTTGTAGGTCTCTACCATTCCATCTGAGCCTATCTTCCTCTTATAAATCCATTTACAGCCTATAGGTGTTAGAGGTATGCCCTAAAACCAATCCTAAAGAGCATATCTATTTCATATTAGGATAAGAAGGTACTACTTTTTCGTTTATATATTCAATTATATATACGATAATGTCCATGAATAAATGATAAGAGAAATATATATCTCAAGTTTGTTGAGATATGGAGACTCATATTTCTCATACACATTTATTCTAAAAGTGTTCCTGCTCATAGGTTTATTAAAGAGGACATTTACTAAACCGACAAGAGTAGCATAGATTTAAACTAACTCCAATGGGAGGATGAGTAGTCTTTTCTATCAGTGTAGTGACACTTAGGTTAATTTATGAGTGCATATTAGAGAATATGTACACTGAACATGATCTGCTAGAATATTCCTATGGATATTAAGTCAAATGAATATTCTTATGTTACGTCCATTTGGTAATCCTAAGACCTGAGACACCATGGATGTCTTATGCCTGAGTTGTTAGGGTTTGATAGTGTTTTATTCAGCCTTGATCTTAAGGTTGTAGTCGGCACTCATTGGCTCTAATAGGTCTTGCATGAAGGCATATGAGTGGTCAATAAGGAATCATCACTCTTAGTGTTATGAGAGAGAATGTCAGGGTCAGTTCTCAAATATAACTCTCAATGTGAATCTCTAGCCAGAGTGATAGGTGAACTATAAAAGGGTTTCATAAGGTTCATCTTATTGAGATTATAATTTGATGAACATATGACAAGAAAGTTAAGATAGGGTTTTGACTTATATTCATACCCTGAATATCTTAACTATGACATTAGGGGATGAAGGATTAAGTAACAAGAAGGGTTCATATAGTTCTACTATTCACCTAAACCTAGGGCATGTCATGACACATTGCTAGACATCACTCATGACCAGTGAAAGCCTATTGATAAGTGTTATCAATGAGGGCATAATTAGAATAGTTTTAATTAAACCTTTAAATAGAAAGTTTCTATTTTAGGAGACATAGAGATGTCCCTAGTCACTGCTAGGTTGGGGTGAACCCCAATGGGTCACACACAAACAAAGAGCATAAAAGAGTCTCTTGAATTAAAGAGAGAATGGAATTTCCTAAAACTAATTCCATTAATAACCTTATATATTATTTGTCAATATATATAAGGAATTAAGTTATATATTAATTAGTAATATATAAAGGGAATTAAGTTACTTTTGGAAATAAGTATTAAATAGAAACCCTAGGGGTTTTCTATAAATACTAGAGCATGTGACATGCTAGCACTAAGCCTCCATCCTCACATTAGAGAAATAGTTTCTCTCACTCTCCAAGCTTGATTCTTCTATAGTTTAGAAGTTTCAAGGATTCAAGCGGTCTTGTGTTCGTGTGGATATCATTGGAGACTTCATCCGTTTGAAGTTCAAGATCAAGGATTGCAAATCGAAAGGCGAATCAAGTAAGTCTTATTTATGTTTGATAAATATATACTTGTTTTGTAAATCACATGTCCCTATGCTTGTACGATAATGGTTAGGATATTCGATGAAGGAATCATCTTTGTTAAAAAAAAATTATTTTATCTTCCGCTACGATTCCATGATTACGAATGATTCCTTTGAGTGGTATCAGAGCCAAATCAAGCATGGACATGAGAATAATGATGATTGGCAATGGTTTAATTAATTAAAATCAAGTTTTTAATGGTTTAATCATCAGATGTGAATTCGGCAATGGAGGCTTGCCTCCATGTTTATTGTTTTGTGTTTATTTAGCAACTAGGATTATTAGAAACCCTAGCTAGGTCACGGCAAGGTGGGGGCTGCCCTATAAGGTTCGGCCACTAAGAGTTTTACCCCTTAGGTATTTTGAGATTTAAGGTTTTGATGAAAACCCTTAAAAAGTTTTTGGGTTCTCTCTCTCTCTCTCTCTCTCTCTCTCAATTTCGGACCACCTAGGGTTTGATGGTTTTGATTTTTGATTGTTGGGGTTTATTCTCCATGGTGGATTAAAGCTTGGAGCATGATCAAATCCTCTACAAGGTGCACGGCCTCTCTCTCCTCTATCTCTCTATTTTCGGCCACTTAGGGTTTATGAACCCTAACTAGGTTCTTTTATGATTTTGTTTTTGATTTGGGTTATGGTAACCCTATAATCAATGGTCATGGATGAATCTTGGGTTTTGGAAACCCTAAGAGAATTTGGATTATGTTCTTGTTTTAAGAAAAATATGAACAAAGCTTTGTTTTTGAGAAAAACTAGCTTTAATGGCATTAGTGGGTTCACGGCAATGGGGTTTTCACCCCAAGTGTGTTTCGGCCATGAGGGATTCCCACCCTCTAGGCCACGGCTATTAGGGTTTAGGAACCCTAGATCATACTTGCATGATTCTTGATTCTTTTAATATATGTTTTAATTTGATTCTTGATGATTGCAATTATTAGATTTAAATTTGTTTAAATTAGTTAATTGATGAAGCTTGTTAATATGTTTAACAATGGTGAATTAGGGTTCTTTGAATCCTTGTGTTCATCATCAATGGTGGCTGGTTTTAGGTTTTAGAAACCCTAAACCAAAATAGGAAAATTTCTTAATTTGTTTTAGGAATCCCTAAATGTCAAACTAAGAAATCCCTAGTTTCTATTTTGAGAATTATTTGATTTAGGAAAGTTTCCTATCTTTGATTTGATTCTTTCTTATTTTAAATGATTTCAATATAGATAATATTGCAGCATATTTTAGTGTTTATGGAAACCCTAAAAGGTTAGATTATGGTAAGGTTCCCTAACCCTAACCCTAACCCTAACCCAAGCACACTCTCTCTCTCTCCCACTATGATTTTCAGCCACATGGGTTTGGAACCCTAGTGTGCCTTATTTTATTTTAAGTTTTCATAATCTTATGTTCTTCATATGTTTTATAAATATTTTATAAATTTTTCAAAATAAATTTTATTGTTTTTGAAAATTAAAAATGAAGAACATATAGATTTGGTGAAAATTGTTTTATGAAACAATTTTAGTGTTCTTGAGAGATTGTGAAATTCATGTGATGACTTATTGTTTTTTAATTTCTTAAAAACATTTAAGGATGCTGCTAGATGCTATATAAATGTGTTAAAAAGGTTTTAGCATAATTATATATTGATTGGATTAATTTTGAAATAGTTTTAAAATTAAACTGGGTTGCTGTTTTTCTGGTCAGCAACCATGAAGCTTTTTGTAAAATCCATGGAAAATAGTTTATGGGATTTTTGAAGCTTTCCACCTATTGACTTCATTAATATAAGGTCTTAACAAAGTCTAGGAAGAGTTCCCATGATTTTTAAGGACTTAGAATAGCCACACTAAATTTTTTGTGATTGAGAGTCAAATCTGGAAATTCTGACTCTCTATCGTAAAATGTCTCTAAATGATACCATACGATGGAATCAAGTCTTGAGACCCCTGCCATTGTTTAGAGGACTGAAAAACCTAGTGAATTGAAGTGTTTCTAAGACTTAGTTCATTATAGGTTAGGCCATTTAAGGTCATTTGTGAGCAAATTCCAGAATCTGCCATGGTTTGGAGTTAGTGTCACAAAGTGCCTTAAAGTGATACCAAACGTTGGAATCACTAAACGAGACCTATGCCATTTGAAAGAGGAATGAAAATCCTTGTGAAATAGAATATTCTCACATTTTAAAAGTTTGTTTTAATATAGGAAAGATTAGTCCCAAAACAGTAGCTGAATTCTTAGTTTTGTAGAAAACTGGGTTTGTGTCTTTTCAAGAATTTTTTATTTTGAGTTATTATTTAATTCCTTCTATATAGGTTAATGTTGATTAATCTATAATGCATTTTAAAGTGTTAATTGCATGATAGGAATTGTGAGAATAATTTCTCAAATTAAATTCTATTTATTTAAAACCCTAATAGAGTTAATTAGGAGTTTTATTTGAAAAAAGACACTAATATAATCATATGAGATATGATGGGATTATTTTAAATGAGATTTAAAAGGATCATTATTATTGTTATGAGATAATGATAAAAATAATATTGACTTTAATTAATTAAATGTCATTGCCATCATTGCCTTTCTTTTGTTATTATTGTTTTATTTATGCAATGTGTATGTATAAATATGAATGAATGATTATGGACTTAAGACCAATTAAATAAGATGTGATTGGCCGCATTAGATGTGTATGGTTTATTTTAATGGGTTGTGGTTAGATGAAGCTTTTTCCTTTGTTGTCAGGGATGTTGGCATTATTATGATTTGATTTATTGATTTATATTAAACGTTTGGGACATAACGTATGTACATGTCACTTCTTATTGTTATATATATATATATATATATATATATATATATATATATATATATATATATATATATATTCATTGTCTTTTATGAGAAAATATAAATGAGCAGAACAGGTTGTATTTCCAATTTGACACGTGTAAACCTATCCGGAAAGGTTAGTACAAATGTCAAGTTGGGATGTTACAAGAAGCATCCGACATCGAAATCTCCTCAAGATTAGTACTTCCTATTCTAGTGTGGACTTCAAAGGTAATGATTTTTTGGCTTTGGTTTTTGATTTCATACCTAATGGAAATCTAGAAAACTGGTTGCATCAATCGAGGAATTTGAATCTTAGATGAGAGTCATGGGCCCCAACTGTGCTAACGTCATTGGTTTATATCTATATTTCTATACTATTTTATATATATCTTTATTATATAAAACACAATTCGTTCTACATGGCAGCCCTCGGAGGCCTTCCCTCCCTCATACTATTCTCTCCTTAATTCACTCTTTTTATATCTTACTTATTGGTTCATGTCATATTTTATTTTATTCCCCACTTTTGATTTTCCATTTATATCAAATTATTGCTTCATTGTATGGTTTTTATTTTCATAAAATTATTTTTTCTATTTTTCTCTCCACATCAGCCACTCCTGCATGAATTTATTATCAATGCTAGGATTTTTTTTTCTTCTTATTCTCTCTATATTTTTTTTTAAACCAATTCTTCTTTTTTCCATGGACCACCTTAGAGGTATGTTCTTCTTCTCTATCTCTATAATAAAGATGGTTTATTTATTTATTTTTTATTTTCTTTTAATTCTGACTTGCTTCTTCTTTTTCCTATTCTCCTTATCTTTCTATATCTATATTTGTTTTTTTTTTTCCCCAGTTTTGATACCCGAAATGATCTCCACTGGACATTGGTGCCATTTTCTTCTCTTGCCAATCAACCCAGGTATTCGTCATCTCTTCTTCTTTTTCTTATTCTCTCTATTTCTGCATGCTGCTTTTTGGTATCTTCTTCTCTATCTCTATAATAATATATGGTTTTTTAGTCAAAGATGTAGGTCTTGGAATTATATATATATATATATATATATATATATATATATATATATATATATATATATATATATATATATGACTTATAAATGGATACTACATTTTTTAGATTATAAAATTGTCTTCAATTTAAAATGGAAGTGACATGGTTGTATTGAAAAAGTACTTTTGTTTTCCCATCTAATTTTTTCATATAGAATGAGTTTTTGGAAGGTTAGCCGGTAGTATTTGAGATTTTAGAATTAAGACTATTGCTATTTAATAGTTGATGAAATGTTGAATTTGGATAATGGAGTTGGGTTTTTATAATTCCCACGCATTGCTTGGGATGACTACTAGTATATATATAAAGAGTAATGTTCCTATCAGCTATACCTTACTTTATTAAAATCAACTAATGCCCACCGTTAGATCTTGCCCCAGATCTAACGGTCAAGGGACATTAGCTGATTTTAATAAAATAAGGTATCCCTTACTTGATCATTTCACATATATAAAAGTGTGGATCTTAGAAAAACCTTTGATTGATCAAAATATTCCTATATAATTACAAAAGTATATAAATGTGCATGGCTCTATACAATTGCACCAATAAAAATAGTAAGGACTTTCTAATTGAATTAAAAAAAAAAAAAAAATACTTATGAATACTAATTCGCTTATAAATTAAACTCATCAAATTTTCAAACATAGACATGATCACATAAAGTTCCATCAATTGCTATAAATATTATTTAAATTAAATTAAAATTTCTCATAAATATCATCCCATAATATTTTCCAATCTTTTTAATTAAATTATTAAAATATTTTTATAAATACTAATTCATTTTTAGATTAAATTCAATTTCTCAAATAATTAAATATTACCTAATTTACATTTTATTTTTTTTTATTTTAAAAGAAATACAAATATAATTTTACTAATAATTTTAATAAAAATTTTGTTCATATTGTATTTAATTCTTTGAAAATAAAAAATTTTCCAAAGAAATTTATACATGCAATGATGTAATTAATAAATTTAATAAATTTAATAAATTCTTAACTGCCTCCGCCTGCCAGCAAGTATCGGACGTTTTCCAAAAAGAAAGTATTGGACAAGTCCGGTAAACTTGGAGCGAAAGAAAGGGCAAAAACTTGTTAATTGTCGCCAATTGAGTCTATAATAGTCTTTTCCAAGTGGCGGTTTGTTTAGACAAGTCAATTCTCGCTGTCAATCGAAATTCCTCAGTTCTGGCCCAACGGTGCCTTAATCCCTTACTCCTCATCTCACCGTATTAAACTGCGTCGCAATTGACCAAGTCATCATCACCGTCAACATCAATCAAAATCACTGCCAACGGTTTCTACTGCGTGGAGTAAATTAAAACACTCGTCTTCATCAGAACCACAACCAAGAAGTGAATTAAAAGCGTACCTTGCGATGCAGATTATATTTAACCCACTCCCGTCACCACGCTAATCAGCAAACTACTTCAAGTACTCTGGAAAGCTCTTTCAAAATTTCAATTCTTTCCCATTTTCTTAAATCTTTACAGTTTCTCTCTCAAAACCCTAATAATTCCAAAGCTTTGATCGGAGATGTATAAGTTTGTATCGATGTCTGTGGCGCGAGGTCTCATCAATGGCGGTCGAAGCTGTAATAGTCGCTACATGTCAACGGCCACCATTGTTAGACCTTGGGAAACTCTGGAAGAATTGAAGCAGGGAAGCTTTGTCTTCAATGGCGTATCGCAGTGGAGGAGGGCCATGAGTTCAGTGCCGGCGCCGGCGGATTCGACGGCAGTGGCGGAGAAGGACAGGAAGGAGAGCTCTGTGGCGGATGCAAAAGAACAGGAGTTGGAAGTGAAGAAGGATGGTGATGGTGCGATTATTTCGAGCTATTGGGGGGTTTTAAGGCCGAAGGTTATAAGGGAGGATGGGACTGAGTGGCCTTGGAAATGTTTTATGGTATGAAGGTTTTGATTCTTGTGTTAATTTATTGATTGGCTTGTTTGGTTGTCTGAATGGATCCATGGTAATTTACACGGTATTGAAAGTGCAAATTCATTTTCTTAAATGAGATCATTTTAAATCATCACCATAATTGGAGTTATATGATCAATTTTTATAAATTCATGAAATGCTTCTTTTTTTTTAGTAACTTTTTGCTCTCATTTATGCTGATGATCGCCATCCTCTTTGGATTTCTCCATTCAAAAAGATGAATTTGTTCATAAAATTTATATGCAAAATATAGTGTAACAATTCAATTCATATGGGACGAACCAAACGCCCCTTTAATGTTTTATTTGTCATGAATTTGTTTGTAGACATTTTCTTGTATTTCTGTATTTTGCATTCTGGGTTTCTGTTCTTTAGGAAAAAAAATTCATGTGTTTTGTTGATTAGTTTGCTGTTTGTATTGTTTGGAACTCTATTCTGTGTGAATGTGTGAATTAAAATATATTTGCATCCATATATTTGTGTGTCTACTAATATTGCTAGATGATTGATTGTTTCAATTAACCAAAGTTAGTTATTAGAGCATTTTAAGTTGCAGTGAAATGGACATCAGTATTGGTGGGATTGAATGCCTGTTGTGGGTGTAGTTACTGTCTCGGGAGCTATGTATGTCACACCTCATATATAATATATACTAATATAGTATTTTAGATATAACTCACACATCATAAACCATTCGTGACTACAAAACGATAGTCAATATCATAAAAGATCTAAACGTAAGTTCAGCTCATCCATTACATACATATGATAGGATTGTAAAGAAATCTATAAAACACTCTTTACTATGTACATGAGATAAAGACAAAAACTCAAAATATTTTCATCATTCAGCTCCACACTAGATGCTTTTTGATTCCTATTACTTTCTCATTCATGAAAATGTTATGTAAATAACATTATGACCTAACTAGCTCAGTGAATAAACATCTAAATTTAATTTTACATTATCATCAGATGATAGCTAATCATCATTAATCATACTTAAAAAAAATTTCATACTCATTATCACACACATTGTGACACATAATAGCTATCATACCTCGCTTTTTGTTGTCTCTCACAACCTGCAAAAACAAAATGTTAGATAACATACATAGGCCTCATGCCAAATGTTTGCCATCATTCAACCACAACACATTGTTTACCCATGGTATATGTGAATACGATTATATCGACCTCATATCTATAATATTTTATACTAATGTACTAATTGTAGGGTGACTCAATCCTGCCCGTCTACTCATCAGAATCATAATTATTATATCAACAGTATATAAATCATTTCTCAACAATTAGCTTATCTGCCACCATACAAATATGCTATTTTTAATATTTAAACGTGCTCATCATGCATAATTAATTCACACTAGTTATAAATGTAAATTGAGCTCACCGGAGTTGAAGTGCAATTATGCAACTTCTGAAAATTTTCTAAAATTATAGTCCTTGTGTACCTAATATCTTAAAGGTCACCTTGATTCAATTGGTATGTTAATTGGAGATCTTTGGGGTCTTTCTACCAAAATATTTTCTGCCAAATTCATGAATATCACTCATAATAATATATACTCTTTAAATATGTAAAATTCAGATTTATGGCTTAAAATTCAAAATATGAAATTCTGGGCTCGTATTTTAACAAAAATTTAACATGTATACAAACATAGTATTTAAAGGTCTCATTTTTTTGCTCAAATTGTATACTGCTATGGTTTAATCTCTTGCTAAATGTCTTAAGTATCAATAAGGAAGTTATAAATCACCATCTTATGATTAGATAATCATTCTTACATACATGGGTAGGAAAACAAACGTTATGTACTGAATTCCAAGGAAATGATTATTTCTATTAATTTTTCTTTGGATGACACCTAGCCTTTATATGCCACCTCATGCTTCTTGGTATTTTGACACCTACAAGTCTTTATGCCACCTCATGCTTCCTTTTTCTGCCCCATTACTTAGATTTGCCACCTCTTACTTCTACTCGTTACTATTTCAAAATATAGATGACACCCCATGCTTTATGCATGCAAAAACCTTTACACATAGCACTTGATAAACTTGTCACCTCATGCTTGGCTATGCAATGACTTTACACTTGGCATTCCATAAACTTGCCATCTCATTACTTGCACATGCAACTATAATATTTTATTGTTCTCTAGATTTTTCCACATACTTCGAAAAATGCTTGATTAATATATCTAATTAATCCTAACTTTGCATTAAAATATCCTTAAGAAATTATATAATATCAATTATGCACTTTACATAATTTTCCACTACTAACCCTTATTAAAATAACTTAATCATAGTTACACAACAATTAGAACATCCTTATCAATTTTATGGCATTTCTCAATTCTTATACTTAAACTATACTATAGCAAATAATGTATTAGATGCATACTAATCAAAACACTCCCATTTTATATACTAAACATTCTTAGAAAAATTCATGGTCATCACAATGTATGAATTTCAAGAGAGGAAGTAGGGCACCACACCGCCGGGGGGGGTTGTTGGTTGGAGTTTTTTGTTTGTGTTTGTCATGATAAATGCTTTAATGGCTCGCTTGACCACATCATGTGAAATCTCTGCAGCCTGTGCCATAGTGTACAATTTGCAAAATTCACTGATGCATTTTTTTTTTCTTTGAATGTTTTGATCATTCATCCAAATTTCTTGTTGAATTACAGAATATTAAATTTTTTATCATTCAAAATTTTGAAATATTTTTTTCTGTTGTTTTTTGAATTTATGGTTCAATTTATCCTCATAGTATTTGGCCTTGGTTGATTTTGGCACATGTGCTCAATTTTTATTAAGCTATTTAGCCTTCGATGTTGTCAAATTTTAAAGCCTTGCTCCTTAGAGACGTAAAATATCTTTTAACAAATTATCTCTAGGTGTAGGAGTAATATATTGCGAGGTTGTTTTTGATTGTGCAGAATTAAAATTTATTTAGAATTCCAATTCTATTGAATGAATCTGAAAATCTTTCTTCTATGTAAATTGGTTGTAGATTTGGGTATGTGGATTTTGACTTCATCTTCAAATCCAAGGATATGGAAAGCAACCAAAGGCGGCAACCTAAGTCTTTATTATGTCTAATGTTTTCAACCTATGTCTTTAATAGCTTTCCTCAACCCCAAGATTCTAGTCAATTATGTACTAGTTGTTAGCTATCATTGCAGGCAAAATTATTGTAAATCTTAGCTTTGATAGGTTGTTGCCCACTTATGTTTCATTTGAGCACTAGCAAAAATAAGAGGAAGTGTTAACATTACTTGTTTGAATGATTCAAAACATAGAACTTAAGTATTCACTCTGGGTTGTTGTTGGAGAAACTTGTAAGGAAATTCCACATGAAAGATGAATTATGTCTTTCTGTCATTATTGAATATTACTTTTCTGTCAAATGCAATAACTTGAACATTGCCATTGTTGCAGAGTTTATATGCAATTCGCTTGTTATTTATGGTACCGTCGCTAAATTTCCATGATTACGTTTGGCAGAAATGTATTTTTGATGTGGCTTAACCATAATGTCCAAGAAAGTAGCTAAATGCATAATAGTTTAGACTCAAAGCCGCTTGATTAGTTAAATTTTTGCTCTATTGCTCAAGTAAATAGGTTTCATGTGTAGAATTCCAAGTATCTTAAGCTTATCAATAGTTAAATACAATGGAAAGGGGAATTATAATTTTCACTCAAGATAAGGAGTTATTAAAAACCTTTATAAGATGCACTTTTTTGTGGAAAATTGTCATTCCTTAACCTCTTTACAAATTTTTACCCAATCGTTTTTTTTTTCCTATTATTTTATTTTTCTCAATACTTAAGATATATTTCACTCTCAAGCTTACATTCTAATTTTTATTGACTTCTTTTTTTTTTCTTTTTTTTTCTTTTTTTTTTTTTTTTTTTTTTTTA
>JAESVK010001327.1:1562966-1587483 GCA_017140935.1 Hamamelis virginiana | reverse complement strand
AAAATTGGAATCGTTCCAATTGAACCTTAAAATAGAAAGTTTCTATTTTTAGGAGACATAGAGATGTCCCTGTCCACTGCTAGGTTAGGGTGAACCCAAAGGGTCACACACAATAGAGAGTAAGTGAGTTTCTTAAACTTGTGGGAGGGGAATCCTGTCTTTGAGTTATATTTGATTTTAATTATTAAAGGTTAATTAATTAAAAGTCAAACTTAACCAAGAATAGGATTACTCTATTTAAGGATGTTTGGTCATGCTAGCACTAGTAACCAAACACCCCTTAAAGAGGAGAAAGTCTATAAATATGCATGTCTTCACATTCTAGGGTTAAGGGAAACCCTCTTGGCCGAATTCTCTCTCTCCTCTCCCTCTCCATGCTAGCTTGTTCACAAAGTGTTGTGGAGAACTAGAAAGTTCAGGGAATTTTACTTTCGTGTGGATACACTTTGGAGGTTTCATCCGTTTGAAACTCGAAGGAAAGCTACATCGAAAACACAATCAAGTAAGGTTATTTATGTTGATTAAATATTCATTCTTGATTGTATGTGTTTTAATATACATGACCCCATGCTTGAAAAGATTCTTGAAGGTTTGTGAACATGGATTGATTTTATAAAAGAAAAAGCTTTGTTTTCCCTCTTCCACTGCGCATCCATGGCTTTTATTCATAGAACCTTTCAACTGTGCCTCAGCTTCTTATCTCACAATCGTCGGTCATCACTTCCAGTCGAGACTCACTATCGGTGCTGCAAGCTTACCTCCTCAATCTATGTCGCCATCACCGATTGTTCTGTTCCAGCAACCCTTACCTCCATTTTTTTGAGCTTTCATTGTCACCGACACTGTATTCCAACCCATCTTCTTCCATTTTCTCTCTCACCTTCATCTCACTCAACCACTTCAGTCACAAAAACCCACCTGAAATTCCCCGATTGCCGAAACCAGTACACAATCTTCCATTGTCAAAACTCTGTTGCAAACCTAATTCGGCTATCCCGACATCACCTTCCATACCCATGAACTCATGTAACTATAGAATAAAATTTTGAAGTCAGATTGAAGAGACTATCATTTGTGGGTGTTCTTTGTTATTAATAAAAAAATGCACGAGTTTTGTTCTTTATGTGGGTGTTCCTTGTTATTTGTATTTAGTTATGAACTTTAGTAGAAATAAATTGTAATCTTGTTTTGATACAGTGGAATTGTTTAGAACTTTTCCGTGATTTTTCCCTTTTTCTTAAACGGATTTTCCCTGCAAATCTTGTATGTACTCTGTAAATGACCTTCCAAGTGTTTGATAAATAGTCTCATATACTCTATTTCGTTGTTTGTTGCTTATTTGGCTTCTTAATCGGTACTTGTGCCTTCCAAGTGCATCGATGTTTTTTTTTTTGGATAATTGTGCATCGATGTTGTTGTGGTTCACTAGTTGATTAGATTGTCTATAGTTGAATTAGGACCCAACAGGGTAGTTATGCTTCTCCTTTCATGACTAAGAGATTGGGATTTTGGAATTTTGAGGCTCAGCCAGCAGTAGATGTTTACAATATATGAGGGAATGCATCCAATTGGTCAATGGGGATTTTAGAATTTTGAGGCTCAGCCAGCAGTAGTATCTTTTATATTTTAAAGAATAATATTATTTTTAGTTAAATAGATCCATTTTGGATAGGGCTCCAAAATGGAGCTCAGGGCTGCAGCTCCATATGTAGACATGGAGAGAGAAAGAGAGAGAGAGGGAGAGAGGAGTTTTGATGCTACAATGCAGCTCCATACGTACACTTACATATAAATTGATGCTACAATGCAGAAAATGGTCCGTAGACTGCTTCAATAAACCAATATTGAATCAATTAGCTTTGGTAACACCCTGAACAGTATTTTCTGAAACTTGTTACAAATGAAGCCCAAGGGTTATATTGACCCCAAAAAAGAAATGATAGATACAGTTAACCCAAAAATAGCTAACTATTGCACTATAAAATTGAAGAGACTATCATTTGAGCTTAGATTGGGGGGCTGCTATACATAGTATTTTGTGATTGTTTCTTATTTATGTGCGACAGAAGTCGTGAATCAAGACTATCTGCATAGACATTCTAAGGTACATCAAGAAACTCCCATGCTTCAAAAGAAGCTTGTACAGTATTGCCAGGAGTTTTGATTTGTAAGAATAAATCAAATTTCCCCACTCTTTCTTTTTAAGAAATAATTTTTTTTAATATATATAATAGTTTTCCTCATTGTTTGTTCAATATTATCTTCACTTTTTGTGGATTGAATGCACTTCTATGTTTCCATGCTTAGACAATAGGGATCAATGAAGCAAATATGGTTGATAAATGCATCAGATTACCTGAAAATTCCAAAATTGGAAAGATGCAAAATGAAACATGTATGTAACATTCAAGGTAGGTAATATGCGAGCGTATAAGTGCAAAGCAGTAACTCTGTTTCTTATTAAAAATTTAAAACAAGTATTACCTACAACATGAAGGTTTAAAACTTAAAATCTACCAAATTGCAAGGAATGACCAGTACCAAAACTACTAGGTTTGGTAGATTTTACAATGCTGCTACATGTTCACAAGTTGTAACTTTTGTCCAGTCCAAAATTACCCTCAATTGTGGATGTGTGTTTGTATTTATATAATAAGATGATTTAATTTGCAAAAATTAGAGTGAGGGTGAGTAGTAGCCAACCGGTTGATGGAGTCGACTTTTCTGATCTTGAGGTTGAAAATTCAAATGATGCAAATAGTAGCTAACCAGTTGATGGAGTCGACTTTTCTGATGCTCGTGCATTACAAATGACTGCCATTAAGGATGAAATATCAAATTCAATGTGGGCATTATACACCGCTAATGGTTAATTGGATGTAATTTATTATTCATGGATAATATTATTAGCAAAAAGAGAAGTTTTGATTATGTATGCAGTATGCTTATTGGTGGTATAGCTAGACACTTTATTCTCATTTATGTAATGGACTATGCATGCACTTTATTTTATCTAATGTTCATATTTTGATTGATTGCACAATTTAAATTACCAATTATTTGGATATGGATATTGTTAGAGCAAGAAAAAAATGCAAATTATGTGCCAATGTTATGACTTGGCCAACCTATACTGATACATTAAAAAAAAAAAAAAACAGAAGAAGAAGAAGAGAAGAGAAGAGAAAACTGAAAATGAAAATCAATTTTACACCAAACAAGTTTTCATTATTTTGTGTTTTTGAAAACTGTTTTCAATTTTATATGTGTCAAACGAGATTTCGTTTTTAGAAAACCAAAAACAGTTTTCTGTTCTCATTCTTGAAAACAGAAAATAGAAAACTGTTTTCAGAGTTGGGGGCCAAACATAGCCTAAGAATTTCAATTCTAAACCTCAAAGATGAACCACGTGTACGTGAAAATTGAAATAGTGGCATACTTGTAATCTCTTTAAACTCGATCGGCATTGAGGGCACTGATTTTGACAACCCAATACTTTGAGCAATTGTCTTTTTTGTTTGGTAAAATAGAAATTGTCACACGTGTACAATTACGTTTGTCCCTTTTTAATAACAAAAAGTCTTTTACATTTATGTTAGATTTGCCCCAATCACCAAGCTTGGTTCATGCCTTCATTTAGTTAGTAGTCACACGGGTGAAGTCCTTCTCCTGCTCTTTCACTCATCTCTTCAACCCGCAGGCTAAATTTTATCATATATACACGTAGCTCCTTTGGCATTATATGAATTATTGGACCACAACTGTTGTTGCCACTCTCACCTCAGCCTAGTTGGTTGAGATCTTGATATCTAGGCTTTATATCTTAGGATCGAGTATTGAGGTCCAACATCGTCACAAGAAATCAAAGAGGTATTTCAAAATACCTCACTTTTATTTTTTTTTTTTGTTAGGAATTGCTTTCAAGCCCTCACTTGGAATGATTTTTCAAATCTAGATCAGAATATCTAATCTAACGGCTAATTTTTCAAAATATGTATCCTACAGTTATCTACATATTAGCTTCATGCTTACATAAGATATATATAACTAGATTTGGACTGTATATAGATATAGATATATACGGTCTCGATCTTATAAGGATGCCCATACACTTCTTATCTTTAACCCAATTTCAAAGGGTAGGTATTTTGAAAAATCGATTGTTGGATGAGATAATCTTCTTATGTCATGTCTACAAAAAATCATAGTGATCCAGTGGTCGGTTTTCAAAATACAAATTATCAAACAACAGTGACAGCATCCAACGGTAAATACTATCAAAATTTTTTGAAAACTGATTGTTGAATCAGTGTAATTTTTGGCAGACATGACATGCATAAGAAATTATCTAATGTAACGGACAGTTTTTCAAAATACTTATCCTATAAGCCCCAATGGCCGGGCCGGGTGTGGGCTAACAAATAGATAGGTAAAGACGTTCTTACCTTATCATAATTCTATATATATATACACTTTATCTTAGCGAACATATATATATAAGGTGCACCTGACGCAAAAGTTGCTTCAAGTGACCTCTGTACGGCCAGTTGTAGAATAGATTTTAAAAAATTGGCCATTAGATTAGATAATCATCTTATGTATATATGTCAAGCCTGCCAAAAATCATAGTAATCTAACGGTCAATTTCTAAAAAAAATCGACAGTGAAAAAATGATGACAAAAACAAAAAACTTACACTTTTTCATAATGGCATTTTTTAAAAACTAACCATTAGATCATTATGATTTTTGGCAGGCCCGACATACATGATAACATTATGACATTTTTTATAATAACATTTTTCATCCGACGGTCAATTTTTCATAAAGACATTTTTTGTAATTTGTCTTTTATCTCTTTAAACTCGATCGGCATTGAGGGCACCGATTTTGACAACCCAATACTTTGAGAAATTGTCACACGTCTCATCCATCTATTAAGTAAATAGCTTGAGGATGACAATTATGTTTGTCCCTTTTTAATAACAAAAAGTCAAAAACAGTTATGTTAATTAGATTTGTCCCAATCACCAAGCTTGGTTCATGCCTTCATTTAGTAACTTATATAAATCATTTAGTTAGTAGTCACATGGGTGAAGTCCTTTTCCAAGTCTTTCACTCATCTCTTCAACCCGCAGGCCAAATTTTATCATTTATACGCCTAGCTCCTTTGGCATTATATGAATTATTGGACCACAGCTAACGTTGCCATTCTCACCTCAGCCTAGTTGGTTGAGATCATGATTCCAAGGCTTTACGTCCTTGGATCGAGTATTGGCTTACCAACCAACACCATCGGAAGAAATCAAAGAGGTATTTCAAAATACCTCACTTTTTATTTTTTTTAGGAATTGCTTTCTCTCACTTGGAATGATTTTTCATAGTAAGAATAAAAGATAAATTACAAAAAAATAAATATATAAATAAATAATAACGTGTAGGGAAACACGCCATGGAAATCTTAATTGAGCAATGCTGCAAGTTCCGTCTTCTTCTCCCGTTGGTTATTCCTGTCTGAGAGTGAAACCGATACATCAGCACAGTGAAAATCCGAAAACACAGTGAAAAACACAGTGAAAACACAAATTAAGGTGTTTTCTATGGTATGATTTCAAGTTGATATCTTAAAAAACCCATATCATGTTTGTAAGAAATTTAATCTAATAAAGAATATTTTACTCTAATTAGTAGAATTTTATATTAGAGGACTTTTATTGTGGTTTTTTTTTTTTTTTAAATAATATTGTTTCTACCGTGTTAAAAAAAGAAAAAAAAAAAAAAAAAAAAAAAAAAAAAAGAACTATTCTGGGGGCCAAGCGGGATCTAGTTTTCGCTGTTTGCTAGCAAACTATTGGTAAAGATAGCTCATGGTAGGGTTGGTTTTTTTATCAAGAAGATGTTTGGATGGGAAGCAAAATGCTACTAAAAATATAATCAATTCTTAAAAATTTATATATGCATCCAAACAATAGAATTGGATTTAAAAATTAAATCTCTCTAAGATCATTAGCTCATAAAAAAAAAATATATATATATATATATATATATTTTAATTTTTTAAGATTTAATACGTACGTACCATAATAATAAATTTCATGACCAAATCCAAATCCTCGAACCAAATACACTTTAACAAGATTGTAGTTAATGTAAGCATCCATCCAAACACTACTAGTCCTTCCTACCTTTATGCCTACAGACAAATTTTTTATTTATTTATTTATTTCTTTTAAGGACTTCACCATGTGACCAAAAAAAAAAAGTCATAAAAGCTCTGGACCGACCATAATAAACATTCATAAAAAATCAAAGCCAACATAGCTTGATTCAAGTTTTCAATTCAATTTAGTAACCTTGACTTTGGAAATTCAAATCCTCTTCTACATTAGACATTGTTTCTCTAAAGTAGTCTTTTTACAGGGTCATTGCTCTACTTGTTGGTGCATTTGAACCAAACAACATAAAAGTTCATATATATATGGAAATACGAGAATGCTTCAGTTTGAGATATCCCGAATAGCAACGGTGGGTTGTGTGGTTGCTTGTGTTGTCGAAGTAGACAATGGGTTGTGTCGTGTACGACTGCTTGTGAGTACGTTATGACTTGTTTGATCCCTTGTCTTTTGAGATTTCAAATCCCTAAAACTCATATAGTCGTGTGCATTATATTGCAAATGAGGTAAGAATAAACCAAAGAATGAACTGTTTTTATTTATTTTCTAATGTATTATATTAAAACAAAAACTTAAGAGCTAATTGTAGAATATATTTAGAAAATCCCACCGTCATGTCCTACTACCTCTACAAGTTTGAGCAGAGGAGATTGATCCGCTAATGAAGGTTTGTGATATTATTGATTTTGATCGTCAGAGATGGGATGAACAAAAGATTAGCCAATAGGTTTTTTATTCTGATGTTAGAGAAATTCTATCGATTCCAATCTCATGGTGCAGCGTGAAGGATAAATTAAGGTATTTTTGTGGAGATGTGCACATGGTGCAGTGCCAGTAGGGGAGAGTCTTGTTCAAAGAGGATAAAGAATTTGTGTGGAGTACGTATGCAGTGAATAGGAGGAGACTTTGCTTCATAGACTATTTTGGTGATTGGCCTGGTTATGTTGCCCCTTGCGAGTTGAGATATTGCAGCTTTCTGGGTCTACATTCTTTGAAGTTTGGCATCAATTATTAGAACGTTTGAAGGGGAAAGATGAAGCGGAACAGTAAACTTTGGTCACCACTAGAAGTAGGCAACAAAGTTCTTACTGATGCAATGGAGTTTAGTCAAGTTATTAGACATAATATATACTGGGGTGGATAGTGGTGTAACAGATGCTTTGGTGTTTAGTCAAGTGGATGGGCAAGTTGCTGGAGGGGCTGGCAGTTAAAGTTGAATTTAGATGGTGCTTGGGTTAAACATAATGGATTGGGAGGGATAGGCCTGGTGTTCCAAAATGGGGATGGTTTATGTGGCTGGGTTCGCTAAACCTGTGCAGTTTTGTGCTAGTGCTCTTGAAGTGGAGGCTTTAGCATTAAGGGAATGCTTGTAGTTATGCTCTTGACTTGGGTTTTTTGGGAAATCCACCCAAAGTGGATTAAATTGTTATTGGTAAATTAATTTGCTTTGATCAAATTGCTCATTGGAATTATGATTTGTATGGCCTTTGTTTATTTCCAATAGTTGTATGCAATGGATATGTGCCATATTGGTGTTTTCCAATATGTGCATATTGGTGCCCACTTTAAATCCATCTCGTTAAGCCGTGTAAGAAGTCTTCGGATGCATGGGAAATTTAAGCCTCTAATTTTGCTTTGTGTGGCTGCTATACTATTTCCTAAATGTGATGGTAATTGCTTGCATGGGGAAGGCTGCAACTAGCTTGTGAAGTTAGGTTTGCATGGGGAATTGATGGTGCACGGCTTCATTGGAATCCATTTTCTAATTGTGTGGCTGTCATGTATATATATATATATATGTGTGTGGTGTGAAATCAAGTAAGAATAGAGTGAATATTATTAAGTCTTCTTAAGGGTTTGAGAGTGTGAGCTTGAGTGGGGTGTACTTCGGTTCAAGGGACTTGGGTTTTGGGTATATCTTAAGTGGAACTTCTTGTACCAATTGTACTCATTCTCTCACATAGTAAAGAAGACAATCTTCTCCGTGGACGTAGGCAATTTAGCCGAACCACGTAAAATTCCTTATATTATTTATTGTGTGTGCCATTTTTGTGCTTAATATCTTGGGTGATTTTTGTTCCTTGTGGGTTTATTCCCAACAGGGTTGTCTTAGGGCCCATTTGTGTTACCTTATGCTAAAATCACTTGTGGATAACTATTTATTCGCATATTTTTTTTTAAATTATGTTCAAACCATGTCTTCATACATCAATATTTTCATTCTGTTAATCCATTTTTAACATCAGCCAGTAAATGGCTGACACGTGTTAAGTTAAAAAGAAGCATGTAAAATATGAATTAAAGGAAATAAATGGTAAATTAAATTCATGGAAAAAGAGCCATTAAAGATAATTAATCCGAAAAAAAAAAGGATAAATTGAAGAGTTAATATTTCGAAATACAAAATAAATAAGAAGTTATAGTTTATGTTTGTATTTATCAACTCTTCAAGAATGATAACCGTCAAAAGGAGAGGCAAAAGCAAGAATTCAAAGTAGAATAGGACATCTCGAGCAAGTAAGGAAGAGTGTCATGTTCGAAGAGGAGTTTTTGTAGTTGGTTGAGCTTTGAAGAAGAGAAGTCTGATTAAAAGAAAAAAGATATGAGGAGTCCGAATCAGAAAAGAAGATTGGAGATGAAGCCTATAAGTAATGGATCCCGAAGCGCGCAATGGCAAAGGATCATCTCAAACATACACCACAGCTACACAGCTTCTTTCTTCTTCAGAAAGGTGTTTGAGGACTTTATTGCTGCTTGGCCAGTTTAGGCTCCGCAATAGGGTATTTCCGGTGACCATTTGAAGCATCGATTAGAGGAAGTTCGGATTCGAGGATAGCGATAAAATGAAGTTTGGGTTCGTCAGAAATTCTAGAAAGACGGTTCTTCTCATCAGTTCTCCTCGAAATTTATTTTGAGGATTCGGGATTTGTTTAGCTGCCTCAGTTTCAAGTTTAATTTTCTTTTAAATGTGACATTTTGTTTAAGAATTATTATTAAGTTGTTTCAAAGGGCTTGAGGATAGTTCGAGCCATACCGACGGTATTTTTACTAAGTTTATATCATTCCAGTTTAGTTTGTTTAATGTCTTTATTATTTTATTTTGTCAACTTTCTGTCATTGTTTACTTTTAAAGTGTTTGAAGGATTAATTTACTTAACCTATCTCCTTAAAAAGTCCTCTTAATGAGGCATTCGAACTCTATCACCTGGTTTTCATAACTTCGAGGGATTCGAACTACTTTGCATTGATTCGAACTCTTAAAATTTTAAATTGGATCAACACATACTAAAAGTGATTGTGGTAAAAGTTGGGGCCTCCTCACTTTTGCCACAATATTTTGTCATGCATCCTATCATCCTTCAAGTTGTTTAATTAAAAGTGATTATTATTCCTCTTCTTAGATCAAGTGAAATTTTAAGCTCCAAAAGTGATTCTAGAAAAAGCTAATGCAATCAGGCCCTTAGTATGGTAGTTGAATCTAATTCTAAGGTGTTAATGGATTGTGTGTTGGGTTGTGTGGGTATGCGGAAGGATATTGAAGTTTTATGTTGTGATTGTCGGCATCTGCTAAAGCAATTTCGCTATGTGGAGCTGAAATATGTGGTGAGAGGCTATAATAAAGCAACGGATTGTATCGCTAAGTTTGCTCTTTCTTGTTTATTTTTTTTTCTCCGGGAAGGACCATCCACCTGTGGACACCCCATTTTTACCAATTATTTCTACCATATATCCATGCAAATGATTAACTAGAATAGCTGATCATTTGGTGAGGAATTGGCCTTGTAAAGACCAAATTGCCCAAATTGCCCTTTTCTGAGGAAAAGGACAATTCATTATTTCATGTGTACATTTGGATTGGAATCAACCCATTTGTATTGCATTTGACTTTTGAGGTGTTTTAGAACATCCCTGTAAATTTTCATGGCATTCTGATGAGAGCTCGATAGGTAATTAGGGTTTTTGCGACTTGAAGGGCATTTTCGTCCTTTTTCTCGTATAATTTCCGAATGACCTCCGAATTCGAAACGGATTGTTTCATGAGGTTTATATGGATGTGGGGAGTGTATTCGATGTGTCAATTGAGCCTTTGAATGGTTGGGATGGATTCGCCTAAAATCGATCTCACGGGTAAGAATGAGCTGAATTAGGGTTTTGTTCGAATCGATCGTGAATTGGTCATTTTCACCAAAATAAAAGATTTTCAAAACATGTTTTAAAGTACCAATTTCATATTAAAACCATGTTTTTAGAAGTGGTGCAAGCCTAATTGATCAATTTTACAAAACAAAGAATGGTCATTTGACCAATTTTGGCACAACCGGGTCAATTGGCTAGCTTTTTGCTAAAACCCTTGACCATGGTCAATTGATTTTAACCCAAAAACCTTCTAAAAATGTGGAGGATCAAAACACGGTCGTTTTGAGCCCTGAACCATCGAATTTGGATCAGATTTGACCAAAATATGGCCAAAATATGCAAACCCTAGAATTTGGGGAACAAATTTGGGAAGTCACTACGGTGACCGTCCTAGCTAGGACGGCCAACCGTCCAGCCTAGGACGGCCAGCCGTCCAGCCTAAGATGGTCACCAGCATGGTCGAGCCAATTTTGCCATTTTGGAAAATTTCACCTATTTTTGCCGATTTGACTTGATTTTTTGGGATAAATTCGAACTTGGCTCAGCTTGCAAACCCTAGGAGGAATTGTTCTAAGCCTTAGGATCGTTTTTAGATAATTAAATCCTAACCATTCAGGATTTGAACCCTAACTCTATATATACTGCATTATGGAGTTAGAGATGGAGGAGGAGAGAATTTTAGGGTTTTTGGAGAAGGAAGCTACAGATCTGGACCTTCATCTTCACACCATTGAAGGGGCAAGAACTCAAGGTTAGGAGCTTGGAGGAAGGTAGCCAAGAAGGAGGGAGAAGGGTAAATCCTTAAACTCAGTTTTCGATTTCATGATTTCTTACATAAGTATATGATACTATGGTGTAAGTCCTCTTGATTTTCATATGAGATGGATTCTCTTTTCTTTTTCTTTTGGCTATGAGAATGTTTAACATGATAGGGTTAGTTTAATTGTTATTTCATGTTATATGTATGATTAGGGTTAGTCTTGGTGTTATTTTATGTAAGCATGCATGATTAGGTTTAGTTTTGTTCTGATTTTATGTTAGTATATATGTCTAGGGTTAGTTAATCTTATTGAGATTTTGTGTTTGAATGGATGTTTAGGATTAATTTCATTATGATTGTATGTTAGCAAGCATAATTAGGGTTATCCTTTTTTTATGATTTTATGTGAGTATGCATGATTAGGATTAGTTTCATTATGATTATATGTTAGCAAGCATGATTAGGGTTAGCATTGCTATGATTTTATGTTAGTATGCATGTTTAGGGTTAGTCTTCTTTTTTTTTTTGTGATTTTATATAAGTAAGCATGTCTAGGGTGAGTCATATATGTATGTTAACATATCTAGAATAATTATCGATATGTCATATAATTGTTGAAATCTTGTCCATATGATATTAATGGTTATATGAGTGTGTTGATATATTATCCTTTGATATGTATCGAGTCTTGAGTTCTTTTCTTTTATATGTTCTTATGATTAATTAAACACTTGATTTGGATTTATTGGTTTGAATATATAAAATGTGTACGAGGGAGCGTGCAAAGGTGAGATCCTTCCCTTGTGTTTAAATTAATCGTTTAAGCATATTTTTATGTAGTTTTTGATATGTTTTGCATGGTAATTTAATCAAGCATGATAGATTGTATGCTAGGGTGTTTATTCATTATTAACCATGGATTAAGAATGATTTTTAGGCCATTAAAAATGTATATTCAAATCTGTCCAGATTTGGATATATACTTTAAAATGGTTTAATTATCATTTTTAAGTCATGTTTTGCATGATTTTTGTAGTTTATTTTGTATATTCATGTAGAAAGCATGCTGGGACATTTTCACATTTTTTATTCTTTATTTTCATGATTTTTAGAGTAATAAAAGTTAATGGTCAAATCTGTCCGGATTTGTTTATGCCTTTAAATCACTTCTAAAAATTATTTTAAGGCCAAATCCAACTTAGAAATATGCTTAGGTTCACATATATTAGTTCGTGTGCATTTAGGAGCATTTTCATGCATTTTTTAGAATTGATTACATGCTTATTTGTTTAAATTTCAGCATGCATTGCATTAGTATTTTAGGTTTTTAGATTAACTTTAGGGCTAGTTAGGGACCCTAAGCTTAGGAAGGTCACTTGACCTTCCCTAGGAATTTCCTTTGTTGTAAAAGTCATACTCATATTTGAGTATTTTAATCGATTTGATTGTCTATCTTCGAGAGATTTTCTAAAAATGATTTTGATATAATGTTTATGAAATAAACATGATTTTATGAGATATTTGATTATTAAATGATTTTCAAAAGGATTTGAAATGTTTTAAAAAATTTTACTTTGGAATGAAATTCCTCCCATATGATTTGTTTTCTTGAAAATCTTTGAAAAAGATTTTTAATTGGAATTGAATTCTAAAGATAAGAATTGTTTTAGAATATTTGGATTTTAAGAAAGTCTTTTAATTTGAAATGATTTTGAATAAATGATTTTAAACAAACAAAAACTCTTGAAGTTAGAGTCTTGAATTAGGTTGAATACCTTTGATGATGTGATCGATTACAATAGGAGAGTCCTAGGGTATTCGAACTACGTGGACTTTGATACTTGCTAGGTGATACTAGTAAGTTACGTAGGCGCTAATAGGGCTCAAGTCCGCCCTAGGATGCCCGTAGGGTGTCCTAGGTTCTTAGGGTTTGTTTGTATATATTTTTTATTATTATTAATATAACTAATATAGATAATGCATTTATCTCACTATTTTTTTTTTTTTTGTTGATTAGATTATTTAGGATTGTTTGCATTGAGAAATTTAAATAGCCCAAATAAATTAGAAGTCCTTTAATTAGGGCGAGGTGGGTGCCTACAAGTGAAAGCTTGGAACCTTCCCACGTCGTAACCTAGCCCCCGGATCCAACTCTGGTTTGTAGACTGCTTTTCCATTAATGGAGTTTGTTTTATTGAAAATAAAATATTTTTATGGTTTCCTTATTCCTTAAAAATAAGGTGGCGACTCCTTTGTTCGATTTCTAAACCCCCCTAATCACATCGTCCAGTGATGATGTGGACACCTAAGCCCCGCCACGAGGCTGGTCCACACCACCAGATTGGCTTGAGCCGGTTCTGGAGGCAAATTTGTTACTTATTTCAATGTGATTAATAATATCTTTGACTGGGAGTTAAAAAAAAGATTAGATAAACTTCATATGAATGCCATGCTTGCAAAATATCATAGCAATCTAACAGTTAGATTTTAGAAAAAGACTAAAAAATTGGTGATATTGTGAAGGAAAAAAAAGATACATTTTGACAATGTCGTTTTTCAAAAACCAACTGTTGGATTACTGTGATTTTTGGCAAGCATGATTAAGAAATATGCAATAAATTAACCCTACACATATAACTTAAGTCAGTCAATTACAAGGTGCACCTATTACGAAGTTGCATTAAGTTACTTGAGTATAGTCGACGACCAATGTCATTGAGAAAAACCCACCATTAGATTAGATAAACTTCTTAATGCCATGCTCGAAAAAAATCACAGCAATCCAACGGTCAGATTTTGAAAAAAGTTTGGAAAATTGGTGATATTTTTAAGAAAAAAGATATATAATTTTTCACATTAGCATTTTTAAAAAACTGACTGTTTAATTACTTTGATTTTTTGTAAGCATAATATTCATAAGAATTTTGTTTAATCCAACGGTGGGTTTTTAGAAACATGAAGTGCAATTAGTGGTCACTCCCGACTAGGGAGGTTATTCCCAATTGTGACCAAGATTTAGAAATTTATATAAAACCACATGTTAACCTCAATTCGTAGGAATACGGTAAGAACGAGTGTCAATCCACATGGGACTAATCACGAGATAAAAGAAATGTGCACGAATCTAATCCTAATTAAAGAATGATCTCAAAATTGGTTTGTTGGTGATTTGAGCTTCACTTAATTTGAAGTAAAATATTTAACTAATGACAAGAATTAAGAAAGATTTAACCGATGATAGAAAAATAACTTGGGTTAAGGAATCCATTTGAAAACCATTTTATATAATTGAATCATGTATTTAAACATTTCCTAACATTTATGTAGAGTGGTTCTTCCAACTACAAGAAGGAATCACCAAAAGTATAATAAATTGTGGATTTAGAATTCTTACCCTTAAAAGACATAGATTGTCATACAAAGCATGCACAACCCATCCGAATGAGGTCCAAGTGTGCTAGATCCCACATTTACTTCAATTAACCACCATTACATAGTTAATATAATATAATTGCAATAACAGAAATACAATTATACTACTCAAAATTTAACAATAAAGATTAACAATAATCTCATAAGCTATGAAATCATATAAAGTACTTGAAAATATTATTTACATAATCCAAACATACAAAACTTAATCAAACTTCATCCTCACCCAAGCTTCTAACTTAGTTGGCCATGAAGTGTAGAGATGTTCCTCCTTCCTCCATGAATCCCCAAGCTTTTGGCTATATATGGTGGTGAATGAGAGTGAAGTGTGGAATGGCTAAACCCTAGAGAGAGAAAGACTAGAAATATGCTAAAATTGGTAAAACTATTCTCGAATAGATTCTAGGGTTACATCACTGTTTATTTATAGAAGTACAAGTGAAAGGACAAAAATGCCCAATAGATGCAGTAAAATGTCCAGATGACAAAATCTAACAAAATTCGAGCTCTCTATCGTTAGACAAGGATCTATCAATAGAAGTTCTATCGATAGCGATCCTTGGTCTATCGATAGAGCATCAAATTTATTCTCGTACACAAAGTCTAGAAGCTCCTTTCTATCGATGGAAGTTGGAGGCTATCGATGGGATCAGCTATCGATAGAAGGTCTATCGATAGACATGGGTTTATCGATAGAGGTTCTATTGATAGCCAAATGCTTCTGAGTAAAGCTACACTGCTGCATCTCTTCATTTATACACTTATTCCTTATGCTTTTTGCCCCTGAAATGTTTTCCAAAATCCATGCTCAAATAGCTCAAACATCAATATTTGGAGTAGGGGTGTGCAAAAACCAGTCGTACCCGCCCGACCCCAACCGAACCAACCCGCAACCCGCGGTTACATATCTTATGGTGGGTGGGGTCGGGTGGATGAGATAGAAATTCTATGAGTTGGGTTGGTTGGTGGGTGTCAATACCCAAACCTGCTCAAGACCCGCCAACATTTATATATAAATATATTTATATATATAAATAATAAATTTACATAAAATGATTTAAGATACTTGTTATAATTTTTTTTTATTATTTAAATACATGTTAGAAAAGTTAGAAAGCACAAACCATAAAGGCCAAAAGCAAAATACATGTTATAAATTTAAAGCTATTTATTTGCCATCAAATTGCTATGTAAAATGTTGGATAGATCCTCCAAGGCATTTAAACATTATGTTATAAAGCGATGATGTACTTGTTCTTCATCATATTCGATGTTCAAATGCGAGTGAAATCACATCGATTTATGCATGAGATGTCTCTCTTTCTACTTTGTTTATTATCTTTTCTAATTGATAAGCATTCTTCATCCCTTTTGCTTAGGGAGTTCCTGTAAATTTTGAGCAGAATTTCATTCCATTGTCAAATATACTCACCTAATTTCATTCTATTGTCAAATATACTCACCCTAGTTTATATGAATGTGCCCCCTAATTCTTTTTTCTTATTTATATTAATATGTATATACTATCAATTTATGTGCCTTACATCATTTTTATAATTTTCATATTTATGTTTTAAATAGTTTATGGAGGAGTCTCATGAGAATTATAGTTTAATCATTAAAAAATATAAAATTGTATTGTTAGATACGAATTTGAGGTGTCTTTGCTTGTTTAAATGAGTTTAGAGATTTTAGGTATCTATAAAAAAAATTTATTATATATTGACCTACCCAATCCGCCCACCCGTCGGTTGAAATCCGCCAATTTTTTCAACCAACCTGCCGGTTATTAAGGTGTGCGGGTCGGTTGGCGGTTAGGAGAATTAGCCACCCGCCAAGGGAGGGTGGGTTGGCGGTTTTACCCTCCACCCGCCCCCAACCGACTCGCGCACACCCCTAATTTGGAGGCATAAATGGATTCTTTCTCAATCCCAGACTTTTGTGCAATGTAGGTTGGTTTCAGAGGATATCAATTTGGATATGAAAGTGTGTGACCTTATTGATTTTGATAGGCGTTGCTGGGATGATCAGAAAATCAATGAACTTTTCTTTGATTCTGATGTGCATTTTATCCATTCCATTCTTATTTATTGGAGGGGGATCATGGATGTTTTGGTGTGGCATTTCTAGAAAAATGGCCAGTATACAGTTAAGTCAGGATACCATGTTGCTGTTCAATAGTTAGTGACTAATTCTCTGAGTCAGCGTAGGGAAACTGGCGAGAGAAGTAAGGCGGGGGATTATAGATGCCTTTGGTCTGGACTATGGAGACTTTCAATTCTGGGTAAGCTAAACTTTTTTTGTGAAAATGTGCTCATGGTTCTCTTCTAGTGGGGGAACTTCTGCTTCGTAGAAAGATTCAAGATTGTGATGGTGTTATGTTTGTTTTGCATCAATGTGAATCTATTTTACATAGATTATTTTGGTGCCCATTCTCTCGATTGGTTTGGTTGTGTAGTCCGCTACGTGTTGATGTTATGCAACTATCAGGATTTTTGTTTTTTGAAATTTGGCATCAGTTGATAGATAGATGGAAAAGTGCAGCGGAGAAAGATACTTGTGAGTGTCTTGCGGCATTTATTCTTTGGAAAATATGGAAGACTCGAAATGTTGTTATATTTTCAGGGAAGCATTGGTCTCCTTTAGAGGTTAGTAATATATAAAGCTGATAAAGATGCTATTGAATTTGCTTTGATTTGTAATGACACTGGTGGAAGGTCTGATAGTAATGAGGATGACTCCTCCCCTTCACGGGGTGACACTACTACTAGTATTGGGTGGCAACCACCACGTCTTCCTTTTGTGAAACTGAATATTGATGGGGCTTGGAAGAAGGATTCAGGTGCTAGAGGTATTGGTATAATTTTTCGAAATGATAATGGCTTGTGTTTAGTCGGAACTGCAATCCACATAGTGAGTGTGCCAAATGCTTTGGTGGTTAAGACGTATGCGCTCCGAGAAGGATTGAGAACTGCTTTAGCGTTGGGGTTTAGTTCTTTGATTGTTGAGGGTGATGCGAAGGTGGTTTATGATTGTGTGCTTGGTAAACTGGCGTCGTGGATTGATATTGCACTACTGGTGGATGATTGTCGAAGTTTGTTGGAAGCTTTCTATGAAGTGGATCTGGTTTTTGTGTCTTGTTCCTGTAATAAGGTAGCGGACTCTATTTCCAAATTTTCTTTGAATCATTTGTTGTCTTTTACTTGGAAGGATCACCCTTGAGATTGGATCCAACATCTTTTGGAGGTTAATTTGAAGTAGTTTGTATTTGGCTCTATTTTTTTCAATAAAATTTTATGTGTTGAAGGAAAAAAAAAAAAAAAAAAAAAACAGCTCTCCCTTCTCAAATCCTTGTACATCCATGCATTTGAGCTGATTTCCTACAAAAGACAAAATTTAACATTATTATTTGAAATTGATTAAACTAACATTACTACATAGTTAAATGACATAATAAAGCTTAGCAAACCCAAGATTTAGACTATGATTGTGTGGCAATTAATTAGCCCTACATATGAAACTTGAGTTAGTTAATTACAAAATGCACTAGGTACAAAGTCATGTGAGATTACTTTATTAACTAACGACATTTGGAAAAACCAACCATTGGATTACATAAACTCCTTATAAATGCCATGCTCACAAAAAAATATAGTGATCCATCGGTCAGTTTTTGAAAAACGACTATGGAAGATTTGTGATATTTTGAAAAACAAAACATAAAATTTTGCAAAATCGACCATTGGATTACTATGATTTATTGCAGTCATAATATTTATAAGAAGTTTATTCAATCCAATAGTGGATTTTGTATTTTACAAATTAATTATGGGTCTTTTCTTTTAATAAATCTTAATTACTCTAAAACCATTTGCACTAACTTTGTTTAAAATCACTGTTGGAGATCTATGAATCCACGTGTCTCTTTATAATTATGTTCAAAGCATCTTTTCACATATCAAAATTTTCCTATTAAGGTAATCAAACTTTAGCCAACCATTCTATCTCCTCTCAAATTGTCTAAAAATAATTATCACTCATCGCTTAAATCAAATGGAAGTTGATGAAAAATAAAAATTACTTTAACATAATTTATTTTTTATGTTAAAAAAATGTATAAATTATGTAAAATAAAAAAAATATATGTATTTTTACTTTTACATTTTTTCTATCCATGGGAGATTGAGAGTAGGAGATAATAGCAATGATAGATTGAGCCTATTCAAGAGTGAGCCTACAAACGAGCCTATTGATCGCTCTGAACAAGGGAGATTATTCCTTATTCGCAATCAAGATTTAAATTTATAAAATGTACTCGTGCTAGTAATCTCAATTCGTTGAAATATCGATTTTAGCATAGGTGTCGAACCACAGGGACTAAAGACTGAGTTATTAGAAAGCTAAAGTTAATTCAATTCTAGTTAACAAACTTTCTTTTAGTTGATGATTGGTTGTTTAAATTAATGAAAATAAAACGAATGATTGAAATAATAAAAGGGAATATTGGGTTTTCGAATCCACTCTAGTTAGAAAATACCATGCATTCAATTAAAGTAAAGGTTTCGCATGATGACTAGTAAGAGAGAGAGGGGTAATCCCGTTATTTAGATGCAAAAGGAAGGATGCTATGGTAAATTAATATGCAAACCATTAAAGTCTTGAGAAAAGTCCCTGTGCGCGAATTAATCCAATTTTTTTCGTACACGGAAGCTGTTAAGAATTTGAAAGGCGCAGGGAGGGATAGAGAAATAGATAGAGAGAGAGAGAGAGAGGAGAGAGTGCTGTGAATTTGGTTCTTCAATGGAGTCCACATTATCAGCAACAACAACAGCAACGCTCTTCACTGTATCCAAAACCCTAAATCCCACTTCTAACCCATTCATCTCTCGCTTCCATCGCCATTTCTACAAACCTCCTTTGAGTCAATGCCTCCATAGTCAACTCTTCTCTCGTAGATTCAACTCCATCCATAATAATGGAAATTTCCAAAGATTCAAGGGTCTCGGTTCCGTGTCCTGCTGGTGTTCTCTCGGAAGCTTGTGTGCGGTGGTGCCTCCTGTTCGGCCAGGTTCAGGATTGGGTTGTGTTTCGAGTTCTGCGGCTTCCTTCGCGTCCGGTGGTGGCGGTGGCCGTGGGTTTCGTGGAGAGTTTGGTGGTGATGGCGGTGATGGAGGATCGGACGGTGGGGATGTGAAGGCGAATTCTGTTGCCGGAGGGGCTGAAGACGTCTCTGCTCTGTCGCCTGATGTCATAATACTCGATGTCGGAGTACGCATTCTCTTCTCTCTCTCTCTCTATAGATATATGTAATACTCGATGTCGGAGTACGCACTCACTCCTCTCTCTCTCTCTCTCTCTCTCTCCTTATAGATATATTACACTTGATGCCGGAGTTCCCGTTCTCTTCTCTCTATATATATAGATTTTAATTAGTAATTTGCTCAATTTCTTTTGTCTTTCTGATAGGGAATGACTTGCGGGGGATGTGCAGCAAGTGTGAAACGAATTCTAGAAAGTCAAGTAAGTATTTCGTTTCAATTTTCTCATCAAATTTTTTTGTTTTGTTTTTGGAAAATTCCATCTTATTTTTCTGTTTGATTGCTTAGAAAATGTATGGAAAGAGAACAACTTAGAATTTTGACTAGTACATTTTTCGATATTTTGATTGAGAGAAGACAGAAACCTCCAATCAACGGAGTCTAATGCAACCATTTGGCTTACTTGAGTTCATTTTTCGGAAAAACCAAACCAACATAAAGCATATTATTCAGAAATTTATTTTCCTTTCCAGTCCTCTGTTTTCGCAGCAACCAACTGAGAAGAGTATTTGGAAATTCTAGAAACCAGACAAAAACCAATACATGAAAAACTTAATGCTTAAAAAGAAAAAGATTGAGGCGTCATTTGGTTGCATAGAATTGTGATTATTTTGGAATTCCCTTTACATGGAATTTGAAACTCTTGCATTTACTGTGGAATTGTTTCTATGGAGTTGGAGTCTATCCATCCATGAAATTTATATTGAATCCCAACTCCACTGGGTATATTAAGCAAGCAAACTGTGAGATTGGAATTGAGGCCTCCATGCAACCAAACCAACCTAAGTAATAAGTACTCTTTTTTATTTTGTTTTATTGTGATTTAGAATAGAAACTTTGATCTGTTGTTTAATAAATCTGCAATTCTTCAACTTGTTATATCTGTGAACAGCCACAAGTATCTTCTGCCAGTGTCAATCTCACAACAGAGACAGCAGTTGTATGGCCTGTATCTGAGGCCAAGTTTACAACAAACTGGCAACATCAGTTAGGAGAGACACTTGCAAAGCATTTAACTAGCTGTGGTTTTAAGTCTAACCTTCGAGGTAAACATTTTCAGGACTGCAATACTTTTTATTACCTTTTACTGTCATTCATAGTGTATGTAATTATTATTATTATTGTTTTTGTTGTTGATTCTAATTTCTGTACTTCTCATGCATACATAATTGGAATATGCTATTATTCTTCGAAATTTTTTTTGCTCATCCTTTATAGTTGAATATTTATACTTTGTGATCATCAAGTTTAAAATGACCCCATAATTTTTTATATGAGCAGCTATTAATTGATTGGTAATTAGGTTCTTGGCATGCTTGACATGTTCATGCCGTGCTAATTTTCAAATTCAACCACTAGTATTATATGTTGAGATATATAGCATGGTAGTGGGGTTCTTGTTCTTGGGTGTTTTATTCCCTCACTTTATGACGAGTATCAGGAATTCAGGATATAATGTATCATCAGCATATATTTGAATCACAAGAATCCTTGCTTATCATGCTCAACTGGGCTTCTCATCAATACTCTGTCGTAGGAGTCCATTGGTTGGACATGTTGACCATCTTGTGGTGGGTCCTTGACCACTGCACATGTCTTGTGTGCATGTCCTGTTTTTGAAAGTACTATCTTTGTAGATATGTTGTCTCAGTGTTGGTCCTGTCACGGTCTGCTTCTTTCCTTGGTTCCCAAGCTGCTTCCTTTTCCTTTAAACTTTGTGATGCCAATTGAATTCATTGCAAAGATTTCACCAAGGTTTTAGGTTTAAGTTTGGGGTTTAACTTAGGCTTAAGATTCAGTCAATTCAAATATGCAATTGTAATTGATTTGTGGAAGTCTCATTTGAAGCAGTTGGAAAAATTTGACGATGCTTGCTGAGTTTTTTTTTTTTTTTTTTTTTTTAAAAATTTTTTTTTTAATTTTTTTTTAATTTTAAATAAAAATTTTAACAAACTGCTTTTTAAATTTTTTAAAAAAAAAAAAAAAAAAAAAAAAAAAGGGAAAAAAAAGAAGAAGAAGAAGAAAAAAAGAAAAAGAAAAGATGTATCTCTATTTGGAAGTCAGTTAAGCACCTGAAGGTTTTTGAATGAAACTAGACATTACGATAAATTTGGGCCTTCATATGATTTATGTGAAGCTTGGTGGGTAATTGGCAGGTCAGGGAGCAATTGAAGGAGATATTCCATCATAGGAATTCAAAGGATTTCCTGAAGGGAGCAATCATAATTCTTTTTGGTATGTCCCTGTTTCATTAGGGTTTCAATTTCAAAAGCCACTCGTTTATATGAGCAGCATCATATCAATCTTCTCTTCACTATTTTTAGATGTGAAATGATAGGTTCAAATGTCATATTTGACGTGATAGTTTCTCCATCAATAGGTAAGTCTTGGGCTCTCACCGTGGGTTGGTTGGAGAGAGGCATCTCCATCAGCGAGGGAGTTCATTCGATTTGGACAGTCTGAGTTGTTTTCATTATCATCAGTCATCCGAGGACTTCTGTTCTTCCAAATGTTGAATGTAGCAAGTTTCATGTGCAATGACAGTTGATAGTTATACCGTTTGTGTATCAGTTTCGATAATGCTGATTTTGGATAATTTTTTATCAGTTTGAAGGGAAGTTCAGAATATTCTGTTATTTTGGAGGTCTTTGTATTCAAGGATTGCAAAAATCTTTGTTGTATGTTACTAATAATTGACTTATACAATTAGAAGCTCTAAACTTTTGATGTAAGCTTTTCAGTTCAGGAAAAATGTCATTATCGTATCCCGTATGCCTGTCCAACTCATTGGAGTCCCATTTTTATGGATACATTAATATATGTCTTTTTTTCATAATAAGTTCCCTATATTTGCGTTTCCATATTTAAACCAACAGATATCTTGTGTTCGATTTGGTGTAGCCCTGCCACTCTTACTGAATGCCTATCATTTTATTTACCCCTTATTTATTTTATGATAAATGAATTGAGGATTTTTCTTTACTAGTCTTATGGAGAGATGTTTTTGGCACAAAAATGTAACAAGGGTAAGCATTAATAAGCTTAAAGAGAGTTCATTTAAGATACAAAATTCTAGCTCTCAGTTTCATGGATCTCCACCATTCTGCAATTTGGAGTGTAGAAAGCATATGTTTTAGTGTTTACAGTCCATTGAATTTAGCACTCTGGAGCAGCAACTGCTGATCATGATTGTGGCTTCAATTTGCTGCTATTGCGAAACTCATTGAAGCAGGTTCTTGTAAAATTTGAAGATATACCTATGTGCTTATGGTTGAAGGCATAATTTATGCTGGCATTTGGAACTTTGGAGGAATCCTGGATAATGAGACAACCTATTATTTATGGAAAAGAATTGTAACAGTAATTTACAATCATCCCATAGGTTTGGAAATCAGTACTAATGCAGCTGGGGCAGTATTTTGTTTTTTCCACGGTTGTCATGCTTGAAGGTTGCAAAACTTTGGTCCATGTATGTTCCTCCCCCACTTCTTCTCTTTTAAATTTTCCGGTGGTTTTTCAAGGTATGGTTAATTTTTTCATCATGGGAGACCATCTGATACTCTGTATAGAATTAATTTTGGGTACTTCTTGGAGAATGAGATATGAAAGACTTACTTTCTTGCATTTTTTACTGATTATATCGTATGAATAAGAATAGACTTTACTGAAATAGAGGATTAATGTAGCCAACCTCATATAGTTGGGATCAAGGATTTGTTGAGTTGAGTGATAAACCTTGCTGGAATACAGATTATATGAAGTCCTACTAAGCAGAATGGTCCACTTATTGGTTTCGTAACATGATGATGTATGATCCATTTACGATTGTTTATTATTTTTATGGAACCAGACTTAAAATTTTTGTTTTAAATTGTTATTTTTTTCTCTACTTATTTATTTATATTTTTTAAATTTTGGAAGGGAGAGAAAATTGGTTAGTTTGGTATTAGAATTTTTCTGTCACTGTGATATTTTCATCTAACGTAAGCTCCTATTGATTCACTGTTTCCTTTTCCAATGTGTGTTTGTTCATTAATATATCTTCGTCACTTTCTTCTTCACTGAGTGTGAGGATGCTCATGATTCCATGTTTTGCTAGTCTCTGATGCTTTGATTCGGTATTCATATTTTTTAAGCAAATACCTGTTAACAAGAATTTGGGACTCCATAATATGAAGTACTTGGAACACATGTTTTATCGTATAATTTACCTTGTGTGCTGGAATACATGGTTCATACTTTTATAACTATCACTACCATTAATGTCCATAAATAAATTTTACTTCTAGGCTGACTAGAGTTTTCTGACTTTCTCAGTACCAAAATTTTAATCCTTCTTACTTAATGTTGAAGTTTTTCAACTTCCTTAAGCTTGCACAAAATACTATCACTTTTAGAGCATAGTCATTAAAGGTGCAATGTGCACCCTAGGCGCAAAGGACTCCTAGGGCTTAGGCGCAAAGCACAAAAAAAAAGCGTGGGCCTGAGGGCAATTTAGGCGCACATTTTATTAAGACTAATATTAAAATATTTGATTAAATGCAAATAATGAAAATAAATCAATTTATGCATAAACAATTGAATATTCACAAAATGTTTTATTTTTGTTTTTTGCCTAAGACCTAGGAGTTTTTTGCTCCTAGGGTGCACATTGCACCCTAAATTGCCCTCAGGCCCACGCTTTTTTTTTGTGCTTTG
>JAESVK010001327.1:1542196-1562866 GCA_017140935.1 Hamamelis virginiana | reverse complement strand
CCTATAAGCTCAATTAGTTTTTGTTTCTACTTTCTAGCTTAGGTTGACCAATTTTCTAATTCAAACACTATCTCATAATAGAGCTAAAATAAAAACAAACAAACAGGGATATGCACGACAGAGAGACCTGAAAACTGAGGGCTTTTGATTTTCTTTGCTTTATTTGTTTTCCACTTCTCTTTTTTTTTTTTTTTTTCCTAATAGTTGATGACTTAGATTAGATGGGTGATCTAAGCTAACGGTTAGAAATTGAAAAGCTCCGACCCACAAGGCCCACGACCTTGGAAGACCTATACTAGAAGGGCCCGCCATAGGAATGATTAGTTGATTTAGTTGTTATTTATCTTTATTTATTTAGGATATTTATCTTTTGGTTGTAATTATCTTATCTTTATCTATTTAGGATATTTATCTTTTGGTTGTAATTATCTTTAATTAGTCTCCTAGTTGGAGTAGGTTTGTTTTCTATATAAAGGGGGATAAACCCTTTATTTGATTAGACTTGAAGAATAATATAATTTCTCCCTACATTCTAATTTTTCTCTCACTTTCTCTCTAATTTCTCTCTCTTTCTCTCTCTTTCTTCTCTTTTTCTCTCTCTTTCTTTCATTGGTACTCAAGTCCCATCAATTGGTATCAGAGCCTCACCACGATCCACAAAAATTTTCGTTGCCTCCAACTCACGTGCTCTCCCAAAAAAAAAAATTAGACCTGCCCACGCCCCACAGTAACAACGAATCAGACCAGCTCCTCTCTCTATATATATATATATATAAATATATATATATAAAGCCTCGAGACTTGCACCGCCGTAAACCACTGCTTCCACGGCTGCCCACACCACCGAACCACCCCAAAACGACTCCACAGTTGCCGGAATCGTCGCCGGAAAGGTGCCCCACGCGCCTCCACGCGCCACCAGACTCTCTGCGCGTGAGATCCACGTGTGCGCGTCAGATCCACGCGCATCTCACCGGTTGACCTCGGCTCGGCTTCCTCGGCTCGGTTCAACAGCTCGACTCGGCTTATTGGCTCGGCTCAACAGCGTGAATCGGCTTACCGGCTCAGCCGACCCGTTGACCCGCCAACCAGACCCGTTGACCAACCAACTCGACCCGTTGACCGACCCGGTCAACCGTTGACCGTTGACTGCCACGTGTCACCTGCGTATTGAATTTTCGAGAATTTTCTGTTCTGCCCCTCAACTTCTGGTAAATTACCATTCAGTCCCCAATTTTTGGAAATTACAGTTTTGCCCACTTCTGGAAAATTACAGTTTAGCGCCTCAGCTTTCTGGTAAATTACCATTTGACGCTCAACCTTTCTGGAAAATTACAGTTTGGTCCCTGCAGCCTTCCCAGCATTTTTCGACGTCCCGGTTCCGATTTTGAGGTCCATTTGGGTCAATTCGACCTCCACAGTGGAGTTTTACACCTCATTGCGCCTCGGTGAAAGGTACACAACTCCTTTTCATTGAAAAATTGTGGGTTTTATTTCAATCAGTTGGTAGTTTATTAAATTTGTGTTAGATCCTTTTACACCCTTTATTCTTTTCCCAACAGTCCAAAAAAAAAAAAAAAGTGAAAACCTTTACTCCTTTCATCTTTCCTTTATTGTTCCATTTTTTTTCAAACTCTAGGCCACCTTTCTGATATATTTCACACACTCATTGCATTCTCATTCCCTACTTCACCTTTTTCATACTTAGACACGCAGCTTGCATTTTTTTTTTCATTTTATTTCAGTTTTCTTCAGTGTTCATAAGTGGTAATTTGGCTTTCTAATTTAAGTAATTAAGACGTGTCAGCATCTACCACCCATTTACCCATCCACCCCAATTTCACCATTACCTTACACCATGACTTTGACTGACCGCTGCACCGCTATAGAGCAAGACATGACCACTGTCCAACAGGACATAGCCACTTTGAAAGAGTCTTTTACCAGATTTGATCGTGATACTAAGATTGAGTTTACCGCACTCCGTGAGTCCATCACTGCATTTAGGGAGGAATTAGCCCAGTCTAGAGGTCAGGATAGAGTTGATGACCCCGGGGATGTTGCCAATGATCCCCCAATCGTTCAGCAACCCAATGAGCCGCCCACAGATCCTCATGCAGGAATCCTTCCCCTCCCTAACCACTTTAGACAAGTCCCAGTCCCTAGGCAACATGTAGAGGACTTTGGTCCTCCTGCTGATCCATTTGAGGATGATTTAGAGTATGATTATAGGCCGAGAGGACACCGGGGTAGATATCAGGATGCCCAACATAGACAGCCTAGGAATTTTCATGACGAGCCTCGAGATATCACCACGAGGGTGAAGCTTGATGCTCCCAGTTTTGATGGTAGGACTGATCCTATTGTCTTTCTCGATTGGTTGACTGATATAGAGGAATACTGTGACTGGTATGGAATGACTGACTCTCAGCGTGTTCATTTTGCTAGGATGAAATTGTCAGGCAACTCCAAATGCTATTGGCAGGGTGTGTTGCGTAAATTAGATCGCTTAGGAGAACGTCCACTAGTCACTTGGGCTGAGATGAGACGAAGGTTAAAGGAGAAGTATCTCCCCGCTTCCCATAGAAAGACTTTGTTAGAACAGTGGCATAATTTAAGACAGGGCACCGCCAGTGTTGAGGATTACACCTCGCGTTTTGAGGGTCTTATGGGACGATGTGAGATAGAGGAGGATCCTTTGGTGACTCTCTCTAAATATGTCAATGGGTTAAGATTAGATGTCAAGAGAGAAGTCACATTATACTCGCCTGATAGCTTAGAGGAGGCCTATAATAAGGCCCGGGACATAGAGAAATTCCTTCGGGTTCCTAACCCAAGGCGTTTAGCTTCCCAAGGTGGGGAGTCTCGTCAGTCTCAACCACCACTTCAGTCTCTTCCTTCAAGGGGGGTACCCAATCTAATCTAGGGCCTAGCACTTCTAGGGGAAAGGAAGTCGTCGGTGCTAGCAATCGCCCAAGTGGCTTTGCTATTGAGTGTTTCCACTGTCATAATAGGGGTTACATTGCTGCCCGTTGTCCCCACCGCACCTTCATTCTTGATCAGGAATCCGATGATCCTTCTGCTTTTGCAGATTATGCCCCTCCTGAGGAGACTTCTGATGTTGAGAGGGATCTTGAGCTCGATGATGAGCAGGAGCAGTCCCATCTTGCTGTTATGCGGTGCATCTTGTCTACTCCTTTAGGGGAGAATGATTGGAAACGCACGAGCATCTTTCACACCTTTGTCACTTGTGGAGATAAAGTTTGTAAGGTTGTGATTGATGGCGGCAGTACTATGAATGTGGTCTCCACAGCCGGTGTAGCTAGGATGAAGCTAAAGACCGAACCCCACCCTCAGCCTTATCGGGTAGCTTGGGTAGATTAGACTTCTTTACCAGTCTCTCAGAGGTGTTTAGTTCCTCTTCAGATGAGAGATTATTCTGATAGGATTTGGTGCGATATCCTTCCTATGGATGTCGCTCATATTTTGCTTGGTCGTCCTTGGCTTTTTGACTTGGATGTGACCAACCATGGGAGGGATAACTCGTACATTTTTAGGCATAACGGGAAATCTATTCGATTGCTTCCTGCCAAACCTTCTTCCACAAGTAAAGTTCCCAAGGCTAAGAATCCCTCTCCACCTCCTATCAAAAACCATATCCATGTCCTTACCCGAAAGGAGTTTGTGCGGGAAGGACAAGAGTCTGGCATAGTTTTAGCGCTTGTAGCTCAGCCATTACTCCCGGTTCCTTTAGCAAAGGTTATTGAACCTCCTCCTGAGGTCACTACCTTATTAGAGCAATTTAGAGATATCATACCGGATGAGTTACCTAGTGAGTTGCCACCCATGAGGGACATACAGCATGCCATAGATTTTGTTCCCGGATCTCAGTTACCTAACCTGCCTCATTATAAGATGAATCCTAGGGAGCGTGAAGAGTTGAATAGGCAGGTCGAGGGCCTTTTAGAGAACGGATTCCTTCGAGAGAGTATGAGCCCATGTGCTGTTCCAGCCCTTTTGACCCCTAAAAAGGATGGCTCTTGGAGAATGTGCGTTGATAGTCGTGCCATCAACAAAATCACCGTCAAGTACATGTTTCCTATACCTCGTCTTGATGATATGTTGGACTTGATGGCTGGATCTCAGTGGTTCTCCAAGATCGACCTACGCAGTGGTTACCATCAGATTAGGATTAGACCAGGCGATGAGTGGAAGACCGCCTTTAAAACTCAGGATGGATTATACGAGTGGCTCGTTATGCCATTTGGATTATCCAATGCACCTAGTACATTTATGAGAGTTATGACACAGGTGCTTCGCCCTTTCATAGGGAAGTTTTTGGTGGTCTATTTTGATGATATTCTGATTTATAGCCGGTCTAAGGAAGACCATCTCGGTCATCTTCGCTTAGTTTTTGATACACTTCAAAGAGAGAAACTTTATGTTCATCTTAAGAAGTGTTCTTTCCTGCAGACCGAGGTGACCTTCTTAGGATTCATTGTCTCTGCGTCAGGAATTGCGGCTGACCCCGAGAAAGTTAGAGTTATTAGGGAGTGGCCTACACCTACCTCTATTTCTGAGACTCGTAGTTTCCATGGGTTAGCCACTTTCTATAGGCGTTTCATTAAGGGGTTTAGTACCATTATGGCTCCCATTACGAAGTGTTTGAAGAAAGGGGAGTTCAAATGGTCTAATGCTGCTTCTCAAGTTTTTGCAGTCATTAAGCAGAAAATGACTGAAACCCCAGTTTTACAACACCCTGATTTTTCTAAAGTTTTTGAGGTTTAATGTGATGCATCAGGGGTTGGAATTGGTGGGGTCCTTAGTCAAGAAGGCCATCCTATAGCGTACTTCAGTGAGAAACTCAATGAGTCTCGAAAACGATATACTGTTTATGAAAAAGAGTTTTACGCTGTCGTACAAGCACTCAAGCATTGGAGGTATTACTTGTTGCCTCAGGAATTTGTCCTCTATTCTAATCATCAGGCTTTGAGGTACCTCCAATCCCAGAAGAAGTTGAGTGAGAAACATGCACGGTGGGTGCAGTTCCTTCAGGAGTACCCTTATGTTATTCACCACCGTCCTAGAGTTGAAAATGGCCCAGCTGATGCCCTTGGTCGAGTCAATGGGCCAGCAGATGCCCTTAGTCGAGTCATCACAGTTCTTCAGGCTGTTAGTGTTGAGGTGATAGGCTTCGATAGACTTAAGGATGAGTATCTTACTTGTCCTGATTTTGGCATTCTTTATAGAGAGATTCAGGATGGGTTCCGTCATGACCATATTGATTTTTTTATCAAAGACGGTTACCTATTTCAAGGACCTAGGTTGTGTATTCCCCGCACTTCAGTTAGAGATTTTCTTATTTGGGAATTACATGCTGGAGGTCTTGCTGGTCATCTTGGTAGGCACAAAACTTTTGATTTGCTAGAGGATAGGTTTTATTGGCCCTCTCTTAGGAAAGACGTCACCCGAGTTGTCTCTCAGTGCCGTACTTGTCAGTTAGCTAAGGCTACCAAATAGAATACCGGGTTATACACTCCGTTACCTGTTCCACATGAGCCTTGGAAAGATGTTAGTATGGATTTTGTCTTAGGGTTGCCCAAAACCGCTCGAGGACATGATTCCATTTTAGTCGTCGTGGATAGGTTTTCTAAGATGGCCCACTTTATTCCCTGTAGCAAAACGGCTGATGCTTCTCATGTGGCCAAGATATTTTTTAAGGAAATCGTACGTCTCCATGGTTTACCGACTTCCATTGTGTCTGATAGGGATGTCAAGTTTGTTAGTTACTTTTGGAAGACACTTTGGAAGCTTTTTGGCACGCAACTTAAGTTTTCTGCTGCATTTCATCCTCAGACTGATGGGCAAACTGAGGTTGTTAATAGGAGTCTAGGAAATTTGCTTAGGTGCCTTGTAGGAGAACGTCATGGGAATTGGGACTTAATTCTACCTACTGCGGAGTTTGCGTATAATGGATCTGTTAATCGATCAACTGGTAAGAGTCCTTTTCAAATTGTCTATGGTCTTTCCCCTCGCCAACCCATTGACCTTGTTTCCCTTCCCCCTGATTATCGCCCTTCTACCTCTGCTGATATCTTTGCCCAGCACATTCGTGATCTCCATGCTGATATTCGTCACAAAATTACTTTAAATAATGAAAAGTACAAATTATCTGCTGATGTTCATCACAGGAAACTGGATTTTAATGAAGGAGACTATGTTATGGTGCGTATCCACCCTGCTCGTTATCCTAAACACTCCTTCAAAAAGCTACATGCCCGAGCCACCGTACCATTTCGTATCATTCGTCAATTGGGATCTAATGCTTATTTACTTGACTTACCCTCTGATATGAATATTAATCCTGTTTTCAATGTTGAGGATTTGTTTCCTTATCGAGGCACTTTTGAGCCTCCTACTGTGTCAGGTTTATCTACAGGTGGTTCTACCTCTTCTACTACCACAGTTCCGGTGCCCGTTATCCCACGCTTACCACTTCCGCGTACCGATCAGATTGGCGATATTATTGATGATCAGACTATTTTGTCACATGGTGGTCCTTACCGACGGTATCTTGTCCGCTGGAGGGATCGTCCTGATATTGAGGATACATGGATTACAGAAGATGAGTGTCGGCGTCTTGATCCTGATCTTTTGGAGGTTTATCAACGTTCTAACTCTTCGGAGGAGAGTTTTTCTCAGCCGGGGGGAATTGATGTGGATCATGACCCACAAGGCCCACGACCTTGGAAGACCTATACTAGAAGGGCCCGCCATAGGAATGATTAGTTGATTTAGTTGTTATTTATCTTTATTTATTTAGGATATTTATCTTTTGGTTGTAATTATCTTATCTTTATCTATTTAGGATATTTATTTTTTGGTTTTAATTATCTTTAATTAGTCTCCTAGTTGGAGTAGGTTTGTTTTCTATATAAAGGGGGATAAACCCTTTATTTGATTATACTTGAAGAATAATATAATTTCTCCCTACATTCTAATTTCTCTCTCGCTTTCTCTCTAATTGCTCTCTCTTTCTCTCTCTGTCTTCTCTTTTTCTCTCTCTTTCTTTCATTGGTACTCAAGTCCCATCATTAAGAGTTCAATAAAAAAAAAAGGTTAGAAATGCTTTAGGAGGCGTTTGGCATGGCTTCCTAGAATAGGAAGTCATTTGGAAAGAAGTGATTTTTAGGATGAACTTTTTAAGAAGTCATTTTAGAAAAAAATAGTGTTTGGCATGATTATATTTTAGAAGTCCTTTTGTATCAAAAAGTGTGGAAGTTATGCTTCCTACAAACGTGGGTTTTTCAAAAGAGAACTTTTTTAACTTTTCCCAAATAGACTTCCAAGTAATTGAATTTTCATAAAAGTCCATTTTGAAGAATTCACCAAACACATTTTTTTTTTTTTTTTCCCAAAACGACTTTTGAGCCTAGAAAGCCCATTTGGAGCCTCCCAAAAGCTACACCAAATGCCACCTTAATCCCTTAGGCGCACCTTAATAGCGCCTTGCGCCTGAGAAGAAGCCATACCAAGGCGCCCCTTTTTTGTGCTTAGAAGACCTCGCCTTGCCTAGCCCTAAGCGACGCCCATAGCCAAGCCCGCCTGAGCCTGGGGCGCCTTTAACAACTATGTTTTAGAGTGACCAAATGCGTACATGAAGTCCGAGCTTGAAACCATGGATGGAATTTAATTTATGTCTCTTGTCAGTCATCTGTGCTACAACTCGGTTTGATTTATCTCCATGTTCTCTTGTTAACTGATGTTATAATGGGTTGAATGCTTATTATATGCAGATTCTGTGAGAGACAATTTCGTCGAAGTTTTGGAAAGGAAGATGGATGAAAAGCGAGATCGCTTAAAAGAGAGTGGTAGACATTTTGTTATTTCCTTTTCAAGTTAAAAATATTGGCATTTGTACTCAAATCGTTAGATTTAGGGGTTTTTACCTTTTTAAGTTTCTTTTTAATTTTTTTTTTTTAAACACTTGTGAAGCTTTATATGTTGATGCTACGTATGCTGCTAGGTGTGAGGCTAATTGCTTACATTTTTATAGGTCGTGAGCTTGCTGTTTCCTGGGCTTTATGTGCTGTATGCCTCTTTGGCCATCTCTCACATTTCTTTGGAGCTAAAGCTTTATGGATCCATGCATTTCATTCCACAGGATTCCATTTGTCCTTGTCTTTATTTACGTTGCTCGGTCCTGGGCGTCAACTTATCCTTGATGGTCTAAAAAGCCTTTCTAAGGGGGCTCCAAACATGAACACTTTAGTTGGTCTTGGTGCTTTGTCATCATTTACTGTCAGTTCTTTAGCTGCTTTAATACCAAAACTGGTAAGTAATGTTCCTCATATCTGATATGGCTTATGTTCTAGTGCCGTTGCTTATAAATGGATGAATATATAGTGTACATTGTGATATGCAAGCTGGTTTTTGATTTCTTGATGGGTTAGTGTGCTTCGGATCCTTTCTTTTAAAAAAAAAAAAATGTACTTGCTTTGTTTTCGTAATGTGTAAGTCATGTTTATTTGTTAAAATTCTACATTTCAAAGTGTTGAATAGCATGTTTGTTATTTTATATCATAAAATTCTCGCTTGAAATCTTTGTTGTATAATTTCCAAAATTAACTTTGTTTAGGGGGAGGGGGCTAATTTATTCAATTCCTTCCATCTTTCTACTAGAGTAGTGCTAACTTAATATATATATATATATTTTTCACTTTGTTGAAATTGAAAAATAATTTGTAAGAGTTGATAAATACTTGAACGTTACTTTCAAAAAGCACATCATGAATCTGTCATTTATTTTCTTGGGGGAAATTCAAATAAACGGCACTGGCATTTACTACACACTACTTTAATTAGGTAATGAATTATATACTTGGAAATTTCTTATTCTCCAAGATACACACACACACACACATGTTTAGCTATGCTCACCTAGAGACTCTTGTCAAGGTTGTGATTCAGCATGGTTAAACTTTGGTCACTAAGGAAAGTAGAACTAATTTATGAAATTCATGGAACTCTACTTAAGTTGTTACTTGCCAATCATGTGACAACTTAAGTGGGGATGTGACATCTCCCACATCATTAGGCAATACTGATTATTGAACTAAGAGAACAAAGAGTGACTAAATTATATATATACATATGTAAAACACACACACACACACACACCCCTCGTCCAACAAAACGCTAGGCCTCCAAAACTGTCACCACTGGATTACGACATACTACCTGTAATAACACTCGTATTGCATTAGTCCTTGCTAATTCTAAAACAATATATCATGCTACCACTCTATCCTTGTTTAAATTATTCTAATTTAGGCTTTGATACCACTGAATGTCACACCTCAAATATCTTAAATACTATATTAGTATATGACAACTCCTGCTAAATTGCATCTAACTAGCAAAAAGTAAGAGTAACATAAAACAGAAACAAAGAGGGTTCAAAAGCCCTGAATCTTGTGAGAGATCAGGGGCTAATGCAGGACTAGTAGGATTGTTAGATTTTGTACATACACAATGTTGAAGAAGCTGCTATGAAGTTTGATCCTGTCATATTTGTTGGCCAACTATTTAGCAGAATAATGTGTCTTTAACTTTTTTCTGTTGACTTCTAATTAAAGCAGCATTGAGAATTACTATATCTTATTTTTGCAGGTTTATCTAAACTCGTACTAGGGATTTGTGCTTGTTAGGACTGAGTCTATCAAAATTTTAATTTTAGTTTTTTTTTATTTTATTATTATTATTATTATTATTTTTATTTTTTTATTTCTTAGATAAATTTTGCTTCTGGTGTTTTACTTATCCAAGTATAAATTGGATTTTCAGAAGATCAGCAGGACCTGCATGATTGTATTATAAACATTGGATTTTTCTTCATTATTCAATCTGATTCATTTTTGTGTTATGCATGAATTCTCTACATAGGCATCATTGCTTAAACTCAATGGAGTGCAAACTATTAGCATTGATTTTATGATTGGAATTGAATTAAAACATTAAATGGTGTTTCTCTTAGAATGATCCAGTTTCTTGTGATTGTTTAACCTGCACGTTCTTCAGCACAAACTTTCAGAACAGGTTACTTGTTGCCTGAAAACGGGAAACTAGGCATGTGATTGACATGATCAGTTGATGCTGTAGTCTTTTTAAATGGATGTTGTATATGCAGGGTTGGAAGGCATTCTTTGAGGAACCAATTATGTTAATAGCATTCGTCTTGTTAGGAAGGAATCTTGAACAGAGAGCTAAAATTAAAGCTACCAGTGATATGACAGGACTTTTGAGTATTTTACCATCAAAAGCTCGACTTGTAGTTAGTGGAGATGCAGAAGACTTGGGCTCAACTGTTGAAGTTCCTTGTAACAGTCTCTCCGTTGGAGACCAAATTGTTGTCCTACCAGGAGTATGTAAAATGCGCTTTCATTCACTTTAATGTATTATCTTGTGCCTTTTCCTTTTCCTTTTTTTTTTTTTTTTTTTGTTGCAAAAATTGTTAATCTGGTTTTCTCACAGCTTTAGTCTTTTGTTGAATGTGGACTTTTGTATCTGTCTTTCTTTTCTGTGATTAATTCTTCTACAACTTGTGTTACAAAAGGATGCTGAATATATCCGATTGAAAACTCTGAAGCATGGCATGTCCCCGTAAATAGTTTCCTGTAGCGCACTATGCAAATTCTTTGACACCTGTTCTTACATCATGTAGGATCGTGTTCCAGCGGATGGAATTGTCAGAGCTGGTAGAAGCACTGTTGATGAGTCAAGTTTCACAGGGGAGCCACTGCCTGTGACCAAATTACCTGGGGTATTACTTTTGAACTTTAATTTTTTGTCAAGACCCAGATTGCTTCTAACAGCCGTGTTGCGTACTTATTCTTATTGGCAATGGCCTCCTGCTTTTGGTACATATACCGTTTTCACTTCAGTAACTTTGAAAATTGTGTTTCCTTTCATATGATCACGATATAGTTGATTTTCTTTGTGCTAGAGTCAAGTTGAAGCTGGAAGTATAAACCTAAATGGAACTCTTACAATTGAAGTGCGGAGACCAGGTGGTGAGACTGCCATGGGTGATATTGTTCGTTTGGTGGAAGAAGCGCAGAGTAGGGAAGCTCCTGTCCAGCGGTTGGCTGATAAGGTCCTCCCTTTTATGTCTTACTTTACCTCTAAGGAATAGATTTTATTGTAATGGCAAACTAGATTATTTGCTTCTCCAGTCTATGATTTTTTTTTCTTTTGACGTGTTGGATGACGCTTTTCTCTACATATACTTATAAGTATTCATATAAGATTTATGGTATGGAAGCCATTATGTTGAAATGTTTGTTTACAAGCTTCATTTGGTTTTTTTATTTGTCGCATTTTGTTTAGAGACAGTTGAAATTCTTGGTAAGTTTAGGGAAAAAATATTTATTTATTATTTTATTTTATTTTATAGTAAAATTACGGTATTTGAAGTTAGAGATTCTTTGAGATTAGGGGAAAAGAAGCTTTTGGTAAAGTTGGGGTATTTAAAATTAGGGATGCTTTGAGATTAGGGGAAAAGAAGTTTATGGTAAAATTAGGGTATTTGAAGTTAGAGATGCTTTTGTTAGGATATTTATGACATTAATATTTGTTGCTAGGGGGTACTTGTGTCTTTTCATGTTATGAATAAAGGTTTTGAGGGACTAAGGGTTAGTTAAAACCTAACCCAAAAATACCATGTTTGTTTACAGCTATGAGAATGATTAATCTGGGAAAGGCTTTAGGACTATATGGTATTCAAGTTGAGGCTTTGAAGTGTATGGGGATGATGAAGTATTAGGTTGATGATTACTTTTATTTTTATTTTCTTCAATCAATTTACCCTAGATCCCGTCTCACCCAGTGAGGTCAGTGTTCAAGCTCTTGTGGTAGCATGTATCTTTGTCTCTAGAATAACACATTCTAGGTACCTTACCATCAGAAATTGGTGGCATCTTCTTAGGTTAATGAAGTTGTTCATTGGGATCATAAAGACTAAGAAAATTCCATATGAATGAATGGTGGAAAAATACTACTGTATCTGTATTTTTATAATATGTGTACATCCTTACCTTCCAAAAACATTTTGATTTCTTGGAATTTCTAGTTTGGATTGTGTACTGTTCATTTGTTCATCACATGTTTGATGCATTGCCTCTGTGGTGTTAAAAGACACAAATTTATGATGTTTGGTTGGTATCAATTCGAAAAGTTAGGGTGGCAAAACATGTTTGAAGTAAAAAAATTGAAAACTTTGCCATGATTTTCGTTGGAGAATACATTTGATGCCATTTAGTTTTATCTACTATGGATAGTACTTTTTGGGGGTTGAGATAGTGGGTACATAATGATGTATATTTTTTTGGGTTTGATATTTTTCAATGGGTTCACTAATTGCATACATTTACATTGACGAATATTTTTGTTTTATGAATTATTGAAATGGATGACACACCATTCACTAAAGTTCATTCCCAACAAATTTCTGAGTCATAGTCAAACAATCCAGATATGTATTACACTCCTCAAGTAATGCATGGCCACAAACCAAAAGTAGGGCAGGAGTTTGATGCACTGGATGATGTATACAAATTTTACATTGAGTATGCAAGGGAGGCAGGGTTTGGGGTTCGAATTGGGTTCGGTTTGAAGAGGGGGGGGCGCCCAATGAAGTTACTAGAAAGGAATACTTGTATTACAAGGAAGGTCAGAGATTGAGAATCAAACTCTCAAGATAAGAAGAGGCTCCTTGGGAGTACATGAGAGGAATGTAGAGTAGAAATTGCTATTTTGAAGGACACGTCGAGTTCAAAGTTCAAAATTCGAGTCTTTGTCGAGGAACACACTGGCAACCCCAAAGAAAGTTCATTTCTTGAAATCGGTCTCAGATACTCAAAGGTCATTGACCCAACAGCTTACATAAGCAAATATCCCTACTCAACAACAAATGGGTATTCTAGAGTTGCAAGCGGGGGGTTTTGGGAAACATCGGTTGTATAGAGAGGGACATTAGAAATACTAGAAGGCATAGGAAGAAAGTTCTCGATGGTGATGATGCGAATATGTTGAATGAATATTTTCTACAAGAGAAGAACCTAACATTTACTTTTACTATCGAGCCGAATAGTGATAATTGCATTACACACTGTTTTTGGGCAGATGTGACTTCTATAAAGGCGTTCAAGTGTTTTGGAGATGTGGTTTTCTTCAATACAACCTACAATACAAACAAGTATGCAATGATAGTTGTATCATTGTTGGGAGTCAATCATCATGGTCAAACTATTTTGTTGGGTTTCGCATTTTTGAGTGACGAGACAACTAAGTTTTTCGGCTGTTATTTGAGCAGTGGTTGTAAGCAATGCCTGGGGATTCGCCCAACACGATTATAACTAATTAGAATCCAGCAATGACCGGGTGTCGTGGCGTTTGATGTTTATACTCAATTCCGCTGCATCCGCTTGACGTACTCATAAACCCATTCTACAAAGCTGTTACAAGATGTTTCCTATGTACAGGGCAAATAATTAATGTTAATTTTGAGTTGTACATTACAAAATGGAAAACAAAGATTTTTAGCGAAATACACATTGCTCACATTACACGTGGATGGGAAATGCTATCGTCCAGGATTCTTCCTACTATTTGATGTCCACACGACACATTGCCTGCGATACCTGCAATCACAGAAATGTTGGGGCCATACGTTTGTGGAACTTTCACTTCCTTGTGATGCCATTGCCTTTAAAGTTTCAAGTGTTTAACCATATTAAAACTTCCGGTCATCAGTTATCATAGTGTGGGCAAACATAGAGGTAAACCATGTTAAAACCTATTAAAGAGTATGCAATTGACCATTGGTGTAAAACAAGGATGCAATAACATCATAAAGAGTAACCAAATATAATTACTTCCTTGAAATATATAACAAAATGTATCAAACATTGTTCTCACAAAATACATGAATAGCAAATATATTTATGAATAGAAAATCACAACTATTTCGATTGTTCTAGCAAAATACATAGGAACACAACTCCTCTCTCCACTGTTAACTTGGCAAAATGATCAGCTAGACATAAGAATCTCAATCTTCATCAACAACATTCTGCTTCTCATTTGTTTTGTCCAGTATTCGAAGCTTCTGTTTGATTACGTCAATGCTTGACTGAATAGCTCGAATGCTAGCATCCAATGCATCAAAGCGAGCATTCAATGCGTTGCAAGCACTAGTTAGAAGATAATTAAGCTTCATCGTGAAGCGTCTAAATTGGGAACGGATAGTGACACATAAGTATCCAAAGAGGAGAGTCTTGCACTAGCAATGGAAGGCCCTGCAACTCTAGTGAAAACTTCATCCTTCCTAACCCATTTATCCCCACACAATCGGAATCCCATACGAATGAGAGTGGATACATTATAACTACGTGGGCGGTGATGACACTTTCGTTCTCAATGGTTACACCAAAACCTTTTAAGATAAAGGTAACTAAACACTGGTAAGGAAGACCAACAATTCTCTTGTCCCTGCTATGTTCCATATTACGGACAATGATGTAAGGAAGGTCAAGCAAAAAACCAATGAGAATAGCTAAAGGTTGAGGACATCCATAAATGAAACATCATCTCGACTACCTAATCTAGGAATGATATTAAAGGTGATGAAATGGTGCATTAGCCTAGCTTCCAAAGTGAGTTGGGTGGCCTTGGGATGAAAAGGTTGGTTAATGTTATTTTGCCCACAAATAAGGTTAAGAGCTGCCAAAATGTCAAAATTATCATGCTTGGGCATAATTTTAGACTTAAAGACTTTGTGAGTCCCATTAAGCAGTTTCAACATATCAGCTATGTCTTTAAAATACATTGATATCTTGGTACCCATAACATAGCTAGTGAGTCGGGAGTTCTTGAAGTCCATATCAAGGTTCACATAAAAGTATTGGACGAGGTCAGGGTAAGAGCTTTCACGAATTGCTTTAAAGTCTAACCAACAAAGCTGCTCAAGCTTATCGTGCAGAACTGAGTTAGTACTTTTGATGAAATCGGGATGAATTGTTTTACCAACTATCATGGGATGATGGATCATGTCTAACTCAAATCAGGCACCCGCATCCTCAGATACGAAAGCATTCATATCCCATTTCTCTCTCTTCCTTTTTTTTTTTTTTTTTTACATAAAGTCTTCGTGTATTGGTCTTTTCCCTTTTGCCTTCGATGATAAGGACTTTGGAGGAGCCATTGCGGAAATTTGACAATAACTTTTGTTAAATACTTATAAAAGAGAAAAGAATAGAATATATTGAGTAAATTTAAGTGTTACACTAATGGGCCTTATATAGGCAAGAGCATGGGGTGACTTTCTACTATCTAATCAATGTGGGACAAATATATAGACATCACATATCTTAACTTTCTACTATCTAATCAATGTGGGACAAACATATAGGCATCACATATCTCAACAGAGGGAAAAACCAATTTGGAGTGGGAAATAAGGTAAGCAGCGCGGGGAAGTTGGAAAAGGCATGTTATTTGTTCATAAAAGGCATGATATTTGTGATTGACAAATAAAGGTCAAGCAAAAAAATAGCACTTATGGTTTATATATATATATATATATATATATATATATATATATAAATATATATATTTATATTATGTAAACCACCTAATTGAAATAAATCTGTTTTAACCATTTTGTATCCAAAGCTATAGTAGACATGCAGAATGCGTGCAAGAGATTTATTTCATTTTTGACAATATAAAGACATTGTCTCCAATTTCACTTCATGGCAATATAAACACAGTGTCTCCAAATGACCCAATAGACAAAAAGCACATATTTCATTCCAAGGCATTGAAACCAGATATTTTATCAACTTCTTTAAAATAATGCCATCACTAGCCTAAAACAAGTTGAATATTTCATTTGCTTAAGAACTATACAAAACTGAAAACCTAATACGTCAAATATTACACATACAAGGGGTTGTCTTATGTTGGCGTTGAAGTAACATTTCTTGATTGTGGGGTCAGAATTTGTTGGTGTTTTAAAAGAATATAGATATCTGAAGTTAGTGAAAACTGAAAAATATGAAAGTTTGAAAGTTTTTAGGACTATATGATTTTCTTATTTAGGCTTTTTGGAATGTCGTGTAGTTGACGAAATGGTTTGTAAGATTGCAAAAATCGAGAAAGTGCTTTATGAATGAAGGATAATTACCCTAATATGTATACATGAGAAAGGTAAATTTTAGTGTTGCTTTACTATCGTTGTATCCAAGTTAGGGGGAGAGTGACTTTGAAAAAAACAAAGATATGAAAGAGTATCAGAAAATGAGTTTGGTTTCAACAATGGAAGGTGTTTTCTTTCCTAATAAATGAATATAAAGGTTTGGATTGTAGGAGAGAAACTCTACCAACATTTTTTTTTATCAAATGTGGCTAACAGTATATTGCGCAAAACAGGGTTTTTGTTGTTCAAGTCCTAAAACAAAAACTCATAAACAACAATACAAAATCATTCTTCGAAGTTGGCCCTAAATCCATCTAACTGTCGTATATATATATATATATATATATAAATCCCAACCCACAAATTCGTCCAAACCCCAACACATTTTTTTCCCCTAAATCCTCAAATGAGCCTTGAGAATGTAAAACTTAACAATATAGGATGGAAATGAAACGAAAAAACCAAAAAATCGTTCAAAAAAGATCTAGAAGAGCCCTACATCGTTACATACCTTACTGTGGATGATTCCGGCTACCATCTATTCTCCTCATTGACGACACAGTGCTTCGGTCACCCCCTCTTCTTCGATTATCGTGGCGTTTGCTTGATCTACAGTTGGGAGCCGGTCTAGGGTTTGGGAGGGAGCTTGGTTGTCTTGGGAGGGCAGAAATGAAATTTTGGTGAAATTAGATTTTATTTTGGGAGGAGGGGGGGTGTAGACGTGGGTAGAGAGAGAGAGTGAGAGAGAGAGTGTGAGATTTGGGTTGGGTGAGACATGCGGGTTGCGCGTTATTGACCCGATGAGGATCCGCGTGTTTTTTATTTGGCTGAGCTTTATCTTCACCGTTCACGCGATGTGATGGCCGCGTTTGATTCATGCACACTTTGGACTATATCAGCATATGCTGATGAGAACGAAACTGTATATATACATATGTACACACACATAGTCCTTTTCTTATGAGGATGTCCTCACGTAAGCTTATGTGAGGACTAGGCTTTTTAGCCAATGTAGGATGGATATTTTGAAAAACTGGCCATTAGATTGAATATTCTACCTATGTATGACATGCATGCCAAAAATCATAGTGATTTGAGAGTCAGTTTCTAAGATACAAATTATGAAAAACTATGAGAGTATCTAACGGAAACAATTTTTCACAGTCCATAATTTAGAAACTAACTGTTAGATCACTGTGACTTTTGGCATGCATGACATACAATGGAAGAATATCTAATCAATCGATTGGTTTTCCAAAATTCCCATCTTACATTGACTAAAAAGCCAAGCCTCACATAATGAAGTCCTCATAAGAAAATTACTCTCTTTCTCTATATATATATATATAGCCATGCTATTATAAGGTGCACCTTACGCAACTTTGCTTAAGGTGATCTGTGTAGAGCTTATTACAGGATAAAGTTTAAAAACCGACATGCGTAAGGTGACCTGTGTAAAGCTCACTACAGGATAAAGTTTTTAAACTGCCCATTAGGGCCTGTTTGGCAAATATGAGATTTAGAGCAAACCGGTTCAGAACCCACTAAGCTATCAAGTTCAAAGGAAAATCAATTTTAATAGGAACTGGTTTTTAATTGTTAACTTATTTGTCAAAGTTTTCCATTCCACGGAAATTGACTCTATGAATATTTTTTCATTCCCAAAATTTCAACCCTAAAAAAATCCCAAATACATAATGAAATGAAAAAAAATAGATAGAAAGAAAGAGAATCAAATTGAAGAAATCCCAAATACTAGCCCTAATCGAAAGTGAAAACCCCACCAACAAGCATGTAAGAAAATTTCCAATGGAAACCCTAGTCTCACAAATCCCAATTAAATCCATTGATAGATAACTAATCAAAGAAGAAAAAGCTAGAAGAAGAGGAAGAGGAGGAGGAGGAGGAGGAGAGCGTTCTCCATTCGTGGCTGGTGTAAGAAGGGTTGTGCAGCTAGTGTAGTGGTGTTAGAAGAAGATATTGGTGTTATTAGAAGAAGAACAAGAATATAAAGAAGAAGAGGAGGAGAGGGACTCCATTCATGGCTGGTATGAGAAGGGTAGTGATGGCTGTAGTTAAGAGAAAGATGAAGAAGACGAATAAGAGGGGGAGGAGAAGAGGGCGTTCCATTCATAAGTCGTAACAAACGTTTCACATTTTTATTGTATATTTGGTTTTTATGAAAACCAATGAATAGATGGAACGAAAGAAGACCTATTATGGGCCAAAAATCATACAAGTGAGAACCACTTATGTGGTAAAAAATTACTTACCAAACACGGGCCCAATTATTTGGTCCAAAGTTATATGCTGTAGATCCGGTTTAAGGCTTTCCCCAAGAGCCCCTTAGATTACATGATCTGGTTATGAATTTCATGTTCACCAAAAATCGCAATGATCCAACGATCGGTTTTTGAAAAAAGAAAATTGGTGACATTTTAAGAAGAAAAAAGTCATAATTTTCCACTGACATTTTTCAGAAACCGACCGTTGAACCACTGTGATTTTTGGACAACGAGAAATTCATAAGCAGTTCATCTAATCCAACGGTTAGTTTTTCAAACTTGGTTCTGCAATAGGCTCTACACAAGTCACCCTGCGTAAAATGCACCTTATAACAACATGACCGTATATATATCTAATCCAACGGTTAGTTTATCTTGGTTTTGCAATAGGCACTACACAAGTCACCTTATAACAACATGACTATATATATATATATATAGGGATGGGTTCACCTGACACCCAATTTTGACACCCCTCATCTACCACTAGATCAAAGCCAATCCAATGGCCATAATACAAACTGATATTAATAATAATAAAAGCAACCCACTCTCTTTTTTATTGGTTTTGACAAAGCAACCCTCTCTCTCTCTAGGCAGTCTCCATCTCCCACTGCCCATTTTCATCCTCCATCTTTCGACGATGAATAATGAAGGTTGCCGGCGGTGGAAATGGCCGGTCAAGAAGGTGAGAGAGTGAACGTCGCCGGAGTGTCAGATGGGTGTCCAATATCGTCGCCGGAGCAGTCCGTTGATGATATTCGCCAGAGCGGTGAGCAATGATCATCGGAGGTGAAGCATGTGTTTTTTGCCATTTGATCCACAATTTCGTCCCCCCGTGAGGGGTAGGGGAAGAGAGAGAGAGAGAGAGCGTGGGATGCTTGTCATGTGGATCTAATGTTCCCTCCAAAACCAATAATCTCTTCTATTGCAAAGGATCTTATTAGTCAGATGCTTGTCAAGGATTCTTCACAATGCCTGCCACTACATAAGCTTCTTGAGCATCCATGGATTTTCAGAATGCAGACCCTTCTGGTGCCTATAGGGGTTGATTCCTTTGCCGAATGTTGGTAATATCATGATTGTTCAAAATTGCAGCGAGGTTTAATTTGTTTTAGCATTTGCACATGAGCTTTCTTCTAGTTGGGTCTTATGAGGTGAATTACTTGTAGAAACAGTTCCCTATGTGAACTTGAGGCTCATGAAAATTATTTGTGCAACAGTAACTATTGTTGTAAGCTATATTGATTTCTCTTTTCCCCATTATATGCCTTCATCAGGACAAGGTTTTGTTGCATTTGTGCCTCCAAGCTCTGTAGAAATAAAATCAATTTCACTTTTTGTAAAAATAAAAAAAATAAAAAAAATAAAAAAAAAGGAGAGAGAGAGAGAGCGTGAGAATGATGGGAGATCGCCGGCGTGGGTTCCGGCGGGACGATATTGGGGAGGATGAAGATGGGTAGTGGGGAGAAGGAGACTACGTAGAGAGAGAGAGGGTTGTTTTGTCAAAACCAATAAAAAAGAGAGTGGGTTGCTTTTATTGTTATTAATATCAGTTTATATTATGACCATTGGATTGGCTTTGATCTAGTGGTAGATGAGAGGTGTCAAAATAGGGTGTCAAAATTGGGTGTCAGGTGAACCCATCCCATATATATATATATATATATATATACACATACAAAAATGATCCATTGGCGTCCAGACCCTATTTGGATAAATATGGTCCACTCCTCATTGGGATAGTTGGGACAGGTATTTTGAAAAATCGACCGTTGTATTAGATACTCCTATTACGTATGTCATGTCTGCCAAAAATCATAGTGATCCGACGGTTGGTTTATGAGAAAACTGACTGTGAAAAAAACTGACATTTTATCGTTCTTTAAGTGTCAGTTTTTTTCACAGACAGTTTTCTCATGAACCAACCGTCGGATCATTGTGATTTTTGGCAGACATGACATACATAATAGGAGTATCTAATCCAACGGTCGATTTTTCAAAATACCTGTCTCAACTATCCCAATGAGGAGTGGACCGTATTTATCCAAATGGGGTCTGGACCCCAATGGATCATTTCTGTGTGTGTATATATATATATATATATATATATATATATATATATAT
>JAESVK010001327.1:1522145-1542096 GCA_017140935.1 Hamamelis virginiana | reverse complement strand
TATATATATATATATATATATATACACGGTTAGTTTAACTTGGTTCTGCAATAGGCACTACACAGGATCGCTTATATATATATGCTTACATATGAAGTGTAGCAGATATGGAGAGAGAGTGGTTCATTTGTTTTTGCATTACCTTATAGCTATAGTTTTATAGAACAATTTGTTTTAGCTTATAGAGATGTGTTGGGTTGCTACTTTATTTGCTTCAGATACGTTAGAGATTTGAGTATTGGGTTTTAGGACATTCTAAGAAAGCAGTCATTTTGTGGAGATGTACAGTGTAGGCCATTTTTTGGATGATTTGATTAGAAAGGAATGCAAAAAAAATTTATGATAGATTTCTTAGTGTTGATAAACTTTGGGATAGGGTTTGTTTTTTGGCTTTTTTTTTGGGCTCATGTCACTAAGGAATTTACAAGAATGCCTTTGTTTGTTGTTAGAGGTAATTGTGTTTCAGTTTGTGGGTCTTGAGTTGTCTTTTTTTTTTTTTGGTTTGTTGTATTGACATCCTGTCCTCCTCCTCCTCCTCTCTCTCTCTCTCTCTCTCTCTCATTAAGTTGTTGCTTATTAAAATATGTGTATATTTATCAAAATTATATATAAAATTACACAAGTGTATAAAATAACACAAGCTACTAGAAGTTATCGAAACTCAAACTCGCCCTTAACTTGGTTCAGGCTTGAATCTTAGTCCTAACCTTGCTCTAATCCGAATTATTTTATTTGCTATCCTGCCTTAATAAGGGCGGATGCATGGGTTACCCGGTTAACCCAACCTGTTGCCATCTCTGAATGTTGGCCTTTTTGAAGTGAGTACTTACTTGAATGTCCTGACTAGGCTTTAGCTTGTCTGTGAGCTAAACACAAGAAACCTCAAAATTTACATTTTAGCATCTTTAAAATAAGCTCCAAATTTCCGGTGTAAATACCCGAGTGTCCTAGATGTTATACAGAACTAATGATTTTATCATTTCATGTCTTTTTACAAAATTTCAACTTGAGATGAATATCTTCTCATCTCTTTTATCACTTTGTGGAGTTTCTAATTATGTACTTGATAGTGATAGTACCTTCTGAGTTGTGATCTTGTAATTTTGAGGCTTCATTTTTGTACTTGATAGCAACTTCTCACTCACTTAATCAAATTGTGGAGTTTCTAATTTAGTTTATATGTTCATTTGTTAACTGCTTTCTTCTAAACATTTAATGAATAATCTTTTATCGACCAAAAGTGTTTTGAGGATCCCTTGCCTACTTTACAGTTGGAAAACTCATTTAGCCTGTTAATCACTTTTACTAGAATGTTTATTAACCTTTGAGCAACTTTTTATGTTTATTTATTTAATTGTTTTGTGTGTCCGTCATTAGGTGTCTGGGCACTTCACTTATGGAGTAATGGCACTCTCTGCTGCTACTTTTATGTTTTGGAACCTGTTTGGTGCACGGATTCTACCTGCTGCTATTCATCAGGGAAGTCCAATTTCGTTGGCGCTGCAGCTCTCTTGCAGTGTTCTGGTATGATACTTGTAAGTTGTTGTTGAAGCCAAGTGTGCCTCTTAAGACTTTTCAATTCCATCAAGGAAGATCATATATGTTCCTGCTGCTGACCTTCGCTGGATGGCTATAATGATAATTTATTTGCTCTAAATTCAACTTGGTTAAGCGGGCTTTTGCCAACTTTAGAACCAACTCCAATCCGTTTCACCTTTTAATGTTTCGAAATCGATTTCCAGATTCCTCTCAACGCAGTCCTGTTTTCTTTATGATCAATATTAATTAATAGAGAGCATTCAATAAAGAGAGGATACACATGTACAACTCACAACCCCCCCACCTCCTCAAACCCAAGATGCGAGCCTAGGCATCGAGAGTTTGTCAAGAAGAAAATGAAAGAGAGCGGACGCACAAATCTTAGTGAAGAAGTCAACAAGCTGCAGAGAAGACGAGACAAACAGAAGCTGAATAGTCCCTGACTGAAGGTGCTAACAAACAAAGTGAGAGAGTTGAGCCCAATATATTTAGTACGCTTATGAAAAATAGAGTTGTGAGCGATTTGAATGACATTCTTACTGTCACAGTAGAGGAGTGGGATCAGATATAGAAAAACCCAAGTCAGAAAGGGTCCACCGAAGTCGAACAATCTCAGCTGTAACCTGAGCCATGGTAGATACTTAGCCTCAGCGGTGGAACAAGCAGCAACAGTTTGCTTCTTGCTTTTCCAAGAGATAAGAGAATCACCAAGAAAAACATAGAAGCCAAAGGTAGACTTGCGGCCATTAACATCACCGACCCAATCAGAATCCACAAAGGCTCGCAAAATCAAAGCATAAGAGGAGGATAAATGTAAACTCTAAAATACAGTGCCACAAACATAACGGAGAACACATAAGAGAGCACCCAGTGAGTAGACCGAGGAGCAGAGACAAACTGACTAAGCACATGAACGACATAGGCAATATCAGGGCGAGTCATTGTAAGGTAAAATAAACTGCCAACCAACTCTCTACAGGGAGTGGGATCATCCAAGGGAACACCATTAGAAGCAGAAAACTTGGCATTTAATTCCATAGGGGTACCCACAACTTTAGAGTTGGTGAGCTCAGTATGATGAACCAATTCATTAGCATACTTAGCCTGGGAGAGAAGATAACTAGTAGGAGAATAGGCTACCTCAATGAGAAAAAGAGGGGCTGCTTGTATAAAAGCAAAGGAATTAAAATAAGAGAACTACCTGAGAGAAAGAATAGGAATAGGTGATCCGAGAGAGTGAGGGTGAGCCAAAACAGAGAGAGAACAAAGAACTAGAGAGGGGACCCGAGAGAGGATCCGTGAGAGAACCCAAAGCTAGTGGGATTGCAGAGAAAGAGAGATTGAGCCCAGACAGAGAGTGAATTTGAAAGAGAAATTGAGAGAGAGATCTAGAGAGGGAGAAAATTTGCCAACAAAAAGATTGAGGGAGAGTTGAGTCTGAGCCTAGGAGAAAAAACTGAGAGAGATGAGCTGAGAAAGAATTCTGGACAGAAAAGAGGGAGTTGACAGGTTGGGAGAGATGATGCAGACATACCTGGACAGAGAATCTGAGAGAAGATGCTGATAGGGAGAGAAAACACTTTCGAGAGAGATAGAAGACTGAGAAAGGGGGAACAAGTTTTTGAGATCAATCTTCAACTAATCCAACCTTATGCCAAAACATGTGAGATTTCTAGGAAGAAAGCCATTAAAGGCTACTGTCTATTGTTCAATCATCTAAAATAACGTGTACGATGAAGTAGAATATAAATAAGCAACCCTATAAAAGTAAAAAAGAAACTTCATGAACTTATAAACCGCCCACCCTATAACACTATAATCTTTCCACAATCTTTCAAAGTCCCACTTAAAGGAATGATGATCCAACCACATACTTGCAAACCTAAAAGGAGTTAGTCCCACTTGACAGGATTAGACTCTAAGACAATAGGACAATGATTGGAGATCAAACAATGATCCAACCATATATCTTTTGTCTCCTTCATTTTCCAACTTGGTGATGGATGCCTTGAGCCATTTGATTTCTTAGGGTATTGATGGTAAAATGTGGAAGATGTTTATGGTTAGTGGGGGAGGTGGAGGTGGAGATGGAGATAGTAGCATGATCTCTCATTTACATTTTGCGGATGATGCTTTAATATTTTGAGGCGTGAAAGAGGATCATCTTTGTTATTCATGGGTTGTGTTGCTTTGTTTTGAGGTGGTCTCGAGATTGAAAGAGAATTTAGGTAAAAGTGAGTTGCTTCCAGCTGGAGAGGTGTCAAATGTTGAGGCTCTTACGTTAAACCTTGGTTGCAAAGTTAGGAGTCTACCTTTTGTTTTCTCGGCTCTCCTTTGGAATCTTATTTCAAGGCAAAAGGTGTAACGACCTGCACTTCACAAAGTAACAATATTATCTGCTTTGACCGCACGTGTAATGTACGTAAAGGTTTCGGTGATTGTTGGTACTGTTGGTCCTTTTGGGGATATGGTGCGTAAAGGAGTGGAGAGAGACTTAGAGGGTGGAAGAAGGCATATCTGTCTAAAAAAGGTAAGATTATGTTGTTTTGAATTACTCTTACAAGCATTCTAATGTATTTTATGTCTCTTTTCAAGGTTTCGGTATTTGTCACTTTGCAAGTAGAAAAGCTTAAAGATAGTTTCTTTGGAAGGGCATGGGGGAGGAATTTAAGTGTTATCTTATGGATTGGAAAATTGTTTGCTTGACAAAAAGGTTGGGAGGCTTGATAGTTAAATCTTTTGTGCATATGAATGAAGATCTTCTTTGTAAATGGCTTTAGAGGTATTAGGTGGTGTTATTTGAGATGAAAAGAATTGTGTATTTCATATCAATATTGAATCAAGGTACACATATATATATACAAAGTAAAGAAACTATCTAAGGAAACTAAGCAATTAGGAAACCTAAACTTAAGCCTAGAATTATGCTAATTAAGAAGCTAATATATACATATATATATTCTGTAACACTCCCCCTCAAGTTGGAGCATAGATATTAATCATGCCCAACTTGTTACAAAGATAATCAACCCGAATCCCATTTAGAGCTTTTGTGAAGATATCCCCTAATTGTTCTCCAGTCTTCACATATCCTGTAGAAATCAAACCTTGCTGAATTTTCTCACGAACAAAATGACAATCAATTTCAATATGCTTCGTTCGCTCATGAAACACAGGATTAGATGCAATATGAAGGGCAGCTTGGTTATCACACCACAGTTTTGCTGGTAATGAAGTTTTAAGACCTACTTCGTTCAAGAGCTGATATAACCACATTATCTCACTCACAGACTGTGCCATAGCTCTATATTCTGATTCAGCACTTGATCGTGACACAACATTCTGCTTCTTACTTTTCCATGAGACCAAATTTCCTCCAACAAAAACACAATAGCCTGATGTGGATCTTCTATCCACTTTGGAACCTGCCCAATCTGCATCTGAGAAACATTCAATGTTAGTGTGTCCATGATCTGTATATATGATACCACGTCCAGGTGCTCCTTTCAAATAACACAAAATCTGTTCTAATGCTGCCCAATGATGAACTGTTGGGGATGACATGAACTGACTAACAATACTGACAGAATACGCAATATCTGGACGAGTCACGGTAAGGTAATTCAGCTTTCCAACCAACCTTCGATATCTCTCAGGATCTTCAAATAGTTCCCCATCTGCTGTGAGGTGCATGTTCGGAGTCATTGGAGCACTACACGGCTTTGCTCCCAATTTTCCTGTCTCAGTTAATAAGTCAAGGACATATTTTCTCTGAGATAGAAAGATACCTCTTTTACTCCTTGTGACTTCAACACCCAAGAAATACTTTAGCATCCCCAAGTCCTTCGTATGAAACTGAGTATGAAGGCAAGACTTAAGGGATGAGATTCCCGTAGTATCACTTCCAGTAATAACAATGTCATCCACATACACAACTAAAAGAATGATACCAGCTTCTGAATGTTTGTAGAACACAGAGTGGTCAGACTTACTTTTGATCATCCCAAACTTTTCAATAGCCTGACTAAATTTTCCAAACCAAGCACGAGGACTCTGTTTCAAACCATACAGAGACTTTCGAAGGTGACAAACTCTCCCAGACTCCCCCTGAGCAACAAAACCAGGAGGTTGCTCCATATACACCTCCTCTTGAAGATCACCATGAAGAAAAGCATTCTTGATATCGAGTTGATGCAAAGGCCAATGGTGAGTAGCTGCCATAGAGATAAACAACCGAACAGATGTCAATTTAGCCACAGGGGAAAAAGTATCAGAATAGTCCACTCCATAGGTTTGAGCATATCCCTTAGCGACAAGACGAGCTTTCAATCGAGCAACTGACCCATCTGGATTGACTTTAACTGTGAACACCCACTTGCATCCTATAGCCCGTTTCCCGGAAGGTAAATCAACCAAGTTCCAAGTACCATTATCATCTAAAGCATTCATTTCTTCTATCATTGCATTATGCCAACCAGGATGAGATATTGCTTCATGAATAGTTTTAGGAATAGTAATAGAATCAAGGGAAGCAATAAAGGAACATGAGGAAGACGACAGGCAGTTATAAGAAACAAAAGAAGAAATAGGATAAGTGCAGTGGCGTTTACCTTTGCGTAACGCAATAGGAAGATCATCGCTCGGTACTGGATCTAATGACAAAGTAGCAGGGGCAGGACATGAATCAAGAGGTCTACGCCTGGAGTAAACTTGAAGAATAGGAGGCTTGATAGGAGCAGGGTCCGATACAGGGTCGGAGGATGTAATGGAATACACTAACAAATCATCATCCTCCTCCTGATGTGCGGGAGGAGGAGAAGACGGAAAATAGGGTGTGTCTTCCATGAAGGTAACATCAATTGAGACAAGATATTTATTAAGACTAGGACAGTAACATCTATAACCTTTCTGAAGACGAGAATAACCAAGGAAGACACACTTCAAAGACTTGGGATCTAATTTGGTTACATGCGGACGAACATCTCGAACAAAACAAGTGCTACCAAATATCCGAGGATCAACAGGAAATAAAGATTTGGTAGGAAAAAGGATTTTGTAAGGAATTTCTCCATGAAGAACAGATGAGGGCATGCGATTAATTAAAAAACATGCTGTAGAAACTGCATCGGCCCAAAAAGGTTTAGGAACATTCATTTGAAATAATAAGGCCCGTGCAGTTTCAAGAAGATGTCTGTTCTTTCGTTCTGCTACTCCATTTTGAGATGGAGTATCAACACAAGAAGTCTCATGAAGTATGCCATTCTGAGCCATATAAGTTTGAAACAAAGTTTTCGTATATTCTTTGGCATTATCACTTCGCAAAGTACGAATTGAAACATTAAATTGAGTTTTAATCTCAGCACAAAATGCACAAAAAATTGAAAACAACTCAGAACGACTTTTCATTAAATATAACCAAGTTACACGAGAATAATCATCCACAAAAGTAACAAAATACTTAAATCCCGGTTTAGACACAATAGGACAAGGACCCCAAACATCAGAATGAACTAATTCAAAAGGAACACTAGCACGTTTATTGACTCTTGGACTCGAACTAAGACGATGGTGTTTTGCAAACTGACACGACTCACAATTTAATGAAGACACCTGACTAAACTGTGGACAAAGCTTCTTGAGCAAAGGAAGAGATGGATGACCCAACCGACAATGAGCCTCAAAGGGAGATGTAACACCAGAGCAAGCAACCGATTGAGGTATTGGTGTGTCAAGAATGTAGAGGCCTCCAGACTCATGTCCTTTACCAATAATCTTCTTCGTCATAAGATCCTGAAATAAGCAATGATCAGGAAAGAATGAGATGCAACAGTTAAGATTACGAGTAAGCTGGCTGACAGAGAGCAAATTAAAAGATAAATTAGGTAAATGTAAGACAGATGACAGAGGAAGCAGAGGGGTAGGAGTAATCGTGCCAGACCCACGAACACAAGATGGTGACCCATCGGCTAAAGTAACAGTAGAAGTAGAAGTATGTGACTTAAACATAGAAAAAAGATTAGAATTACCTGTCATGTGATCTGTGGCACCAGAATCAATGACCCATTTGGAGGATGAGGAAAAAAGACACGCATTTGATTTACCTGAATCAGCAATGGCAGTGATAGAAGGAGATGAAGACTTTAGTGATTCCTGATACTGTGAAAACTTAGTAAATTCATCTGCAGAGATAAGAACTGATTTTTCTGAATTATCATTAGTAGATGCAACGTGGGCCGAATGAGCTCTCTGATTCTTATACTGAAGCTTTCTACATTCATGCTTCATATGTCCAGGCTTATGACAATAATTGCATACAATTCCTCCAGAATTCTGTGGCCGAGTTTCAAACCCTTGTGAACTTCCTCCTTTGTTTCCACGCTGATTGGTTGGTCGTCCAGGCTCAAAATTATTATTTCGACTCACCAAAGCACCACTGAGTTGAACCGGCTGAGTAACTTCTGTGCGGAGTACTCGACTAAAAACTTCTTGTAAAGAAGAGACCTTAGAATCAGAAAGAACCTGTGACTTAGCAGTCTCAAAGTCAGAAGGAAGACCAGCAAGGAAACTCATGATAGCCATTTGCTCTCGTTGGTGTTGCTGAACCTTTACATCAGGGCTAAAAGGCAACAACATATTAAGCTCCTCATAAGTTTTCTTGAATGCCATAAAATAAGTTGTAAGAGACTGATCTTGTTTCTCTGCACGATAAAATGCTTTGCACACCTCATATATGCGAGAAACGTTCCCTTTACCAGAATACAGGAAATCCAAATAATCCATCAGCTCTTTAACAAACTCACAATGATTAATCAAGCCAATCACCGCACTATCAATAGAGTTTCGAATCTGTAGGAATAAGCGAGCATCTTCTCGGAGCCATGTCTGCTTCGAACCATCGTTGGGAGGATCATCAGTCAAATGAGTATCTTTGTCAATACTCCGAAGATAAAGTCGAACGGTCTTACTCCAATCAAAATAATTCGAGCCATTCAGCTTATGGTCCGTGATTTTAGACATCACGGGCACCATATCCGATATAACAACAGATTTGTTTTCAGCCATAGTTCCTTGACGGACTTAAATCAGAATGGATCCACTGAAAAATGGGAGAAAAACCAAGAAAAATCAACTGGAAAAAGGTCACTGGCCAACAAGGTGGCGCGTGGGGTCACGCGCAGAGACACGTGGCGGCGCGTGGGGCTCACGCGCGGGGCTGCCGGTCACCGGAACCTGGTCGAGCGTAGATCGGCGGCTGGGCAACCTTTCTAGGCCGGCGGTGATGATAACAGACTCCTCCAAATAGGGTTTCCAGAAAGTCAACCCTCAAAGCCAAGAAACTTGTAGCGGCGCGTGAGGCTCACGCGCGGGTCCTCAGGTCACCGGACTTCAGGCGAGTGCCGGTCGGCGGCTGGGCAACCCTTCTAGGCCGGCGGTGAGGTCGAGGGGCTACTCCAAATAGGGTTTTCAAATAAATGGAACCCTAAACTACACAAACCCCTATTTTGTGTTTATGTACGAAACCCAAAACAAAACCCTAATTTCGAATTCCTAAAGGCTCTGATACCATGTTATTTGAGATGAAAAGAATTGTGTATTTCATATCAATATTGAATCAAGGTACACATATATATATACAAAGTAAAGAAACTATCTAAGGAAACTAAGCAATTAGGAAACCTAAACTTAAGCCTAGAATTATGCTAATTAAGAAGCTAATATATACATATATATATTCTGTAACAGGTGGAAAGTGACTGCTTGTGGAAAGATGTGTTGTGGAAGCATTGTGTTGATTTGGGGGATGGAGGACTAAGGAAGTTCAGTGCACTCCATGGGATTGGTCTTTGGAAGGAACCTGTGATGGGTTTTCTTTCTTTTGAGAAGAAAAATAGTATTAAAGTGATTAATGGGATGAGGGTAAATTTTTGGAGGGATGTTGGTGTAGTGATAAGCCTCTTATGGAGGACTTTCAATATCTCTTTGCAATTTTTGAAAATATGGATGATTGGGTTAGTGAATTCATGGTGTGGGATGTGGCCATGTCAGTACTTTGCACTGGAATGTGACTTTCATTAGAAACTCTCATGATTGGGAGTTGAATAGTGTGGTGGAGTTTTTTTTTTTATTTATCAAAATCTTTATCTAGTTGAGATTCTTACGAGTGTAAATTATGCTTTAGGTTGGTGTTGAAGTGTTGGTGGGTTATTTGTGGTAAAGACCTCTTATGAGGTGTTGGCTTTTAGAGGTGGGGGTTTCTTATGGGCAAAATGAGTATGGATTGATTTAGTAATTTCTAAGGTGGCATTTTTGTTTCGTTGGTGTTGAGAGATGATATTTAACAATTGATAATTTGTTTAACAAAATGTGGACGATTCCAAATAGGTTCATCATGTGCGAGGAGAGTTGGTGGACCATTTGTTTCTTCATTGTATTATGGCTTGGATGTGAATTCTGTGTTTTGCCTTTTTGGGGTTCAAGTATTTGAGTATTGCTGTCATCTGCTCACGATTTACTTTTTGGATGGTGGATCAAGTCTAGGAGTAAGTTTATTAAAGGCATTTGGAAAGGCGTGTCACATGCTATTTTTTGGTGCATATGAAAGGAGAGGAATAGAAGAGTTTTAAATAATACTGATTTTTCTTTTAGTGATCTTCAGTATTTGTTAGTTAAAAAACTAATCGGTTTTGTTTTTTTTTTTTTTTTTTGTTAATAATTGGAATTGTACACAATATAAGGGGATGGATTATTCTTTTCTACAATTTATTGACCTCTTAAACTCTTACTTGGGGCTTATTTTTGAGTTGTGCTTTTATATGTCTCATGTACATGGGTTTTTGCCGTTTTGGGCAATTGGAATACAATCAACTTTACTGATCGAAAAAATGATTGGTGATCGGCTTAGGAAAAGTCTCCTGGATTACATTGGGAAACACTCTTCCCACTTGTAGAGAAAAGATTCCATCCTACCTATTGCAAACAAGATTCAAAATTAGTCCAAGTAAAAGACACATTAGGTAGGGGATCCCTAAGATGACAAGCTCGAATGAAGGTGTCATACTAGTTATCCTAGTGCAATTCAATTTCTTCAAGGGTAACCTAATGACATTGATGTCACCCCTACACACCACTGAGAATAACTCATCCAGTAGATCCCCACAAATTCCCAAAATCCTCCCTTATACCTAGGATAATTTGGACATACACACCTAGAAACTACTATTCAACACTATCATATATTCTAATCCAGACTGAAATAGAAATATTCTCAATCACCATCTCCCTGCCAACCACCAATCTTTCATCCCAAATCATAATGATACCTCCCGATGAGCAAATCAATGAGAGAAGAGCCCAATCCTTATTATTGGCTTTCAAAATGCTCATAACAGTCCTCTTAACTACAATGTTCAGCTTTGATTCCTGCAGCATAAGAATATCAGGGTTGAATTTCGTCATCAAATTCTTAACTGCCCTCGTTTTCTCTTTGAACCTAAACCTTTATTGTTCCAACTACCAATCTTCGTAAGGTATCTTACTTCCCCCTAGATCTAAGTATCTAACTAGCCCATACTTTTGGTGTCCTTAAATCCCTACCTGTTTCTTCCTTAGCAGTAGTTAACCTTTGTGCTCTAAATGCAGGTTGTTGCTTGTCCATGTGCACTTGGCCTGGCAACGCCTACAGCAGTGCTGGTAAGCTTTCATGGACATAACTCCACTTCCATGTGAAATGATAGATATATTTTATATCTTTCTCATATTTTAAATCACAGTTTAATTTATCTTTAGTATTTTCCAGGTTGGAACTTCGCTAGGGGCAAGAAGAGGACTGCTTTTGCGTGGTGGAAATATTTTAGAGAAGTTCTCAATGGTGAACACTGTTGTGTTTGACAAAACAGGGACCTTGACAGTTGGCAGACCTGTTGTGACCAAAGTCGTGACTCCTGAAGGCGAGAAAGATACAGGTTCAAAGTTGAGTGGAGGCAGAAATTTTCTTTCTAATATAAGATCTTGTTGATTGAAAATTGATGTATCAAAATTTTTATTTCTTTGATGTTGACTTTGACTATTTTTTCAATTATATTTAGAAAAGTGTCCAATGAATCTGTTGTGAATATGAAAATGAGTTTTTGCTTGAACATGCAAAGGGAGATACTGATTTCCAGTTTTTCTTGGCCTTTTCTAGTGATCATTTTTACTTTTAATATAATCTAGCTAGATGTTCATACTGTGTATAGTAGTTTGGGGACAAAAAAACAAACAAACAAAGCAGTTCCTTGTTCCTAGGTGAAGTGGACTACCTGGTGCCTAAGTACACCCAATCACTCATCCATGTGAAAGTTGATAAAGTATATATATTTTATGCCGCTGCTTTATGATCCTTTTATTCATCTTAACTAAGTCTTATATGCTGCTATTTATCTAATATATTGCTTAAAGAATTAGTTTGTAGTTTAATATACAAATTGGTGGAATGAAGCTATAATTCAGGATTGCATGTCATGAAACAGTGATATGACAATAAAATGTTATACATGATTACGATACTTGACTGTTTTATATATTTTTCGAGGCAGAAAAACCTAGTCTTTGAGTTATATTCTTTGGAAGAAATAGAACTGAGATAGATCTATTGATTATATTGGGTATCTGTTATCTCTCTAAATTTTACCTTTGCTTATGTGTGATTATCATAGACCTTGAAAACCATCTGAAGCTCAAGTTAGGTCAGTTGATTGATTGAAGGGGCTATAACAATCCTTAACAACCTTCTCCTCTCTAATAATCTTCTTTTGTTCTTTTATCCATCCTAACAATAATATTAATCAGAAGTAGTTATTTCTTTATGCTGATTTAAATGTCTTTCATGCTAGCATAGTACATAATGCATAGACTTATTTGCTACTCAAAATACTTGGCCTTTGGAAGCATCTGCTTGAAGTATATCCAAAAGAGAGAGAAATCGTTGAGGTTTATATGAAACATAAATGCATTTTTTTATTTTTTTATTTTATAGATCATAGGGTATTATTATATGAAAGATAATGCTCCTGGAGTAACGTATTGTACCTCAGTAAAAGAAGATACATCTGAAGTACTGTAATTTGCACTCAGTGCGGTTTTTGCCATGACGATAATAATGAGACATTGATACACATGTTTTCATACAGACAAAATTCAAATCGTATTTGGTCAGAAGTTGAGGTTCTGAAGTTTGCTGCTGGAGTTGAAGCTAATACAATTCATCCAGTAGGGAAAGCAATTGTAGAAGCTGCTCGGGCTGTTAATTGTCCGAATATGAAGGTACCTTCTTCTTCAGGTTAATGAATGTCCTATTTTTTGGCTAGCTAAGTATAATCTTTCTAATGCATGCAATCAGTGTAACTCTTTCAAATTGCATTGCATAGAGAGTATTATATAGCTTTTGGCTGTTAGCTTTCAACCTTTTCTTATCAGCAAAATATTTAAACTGTTGATGATTTAGTGTCATAGATTCATTAGTATACCTTTTATTGTGCATCAACAAAGGCTTAAAAACTGATGCAGCGACAGTTATAGCCCCTCATTTTTTGTATTGTTGGAGGCAGCCAAAGTGCTTTTAGATCTGCCTACAAAATAGGCTGGATGGGCTGAAGGTTTATTGTGCGCAATAGGGTCCTCGCCACTTTAGAGATAATCTTGCTGTTGTTGTTGTTGTTGTTGTTTGTTGTTTTGTTATTATTATTATTTTTTTAAAATGTATTGTTTTCAAAAGTTGCTTCAATGGCACAGATTATAACATCTCAACAGTAAGCATTTTGCATTGGTTTGAATTTTCAGTTTTGATAACAGCACATAATTTATTTGTAGCTTTGAGAATTCATAAAATTGTAAATCTAAAGATTATAGGAGGCTTGTTCAGTTTTTTTACTGAATAGCAAATGGTTGACATCTAGCTGTTTTCAAAGTTTTTCTGGTGGCAAGAATTCAGATTTCTTGGTTATTATACTGACAGGTATCGTCGAGTATTAGCATTTTGACAAAGTTATACAATATATGTTTGAAACTTTCAAATTTATTCTGAATTTGTCATCAAATAAACAGAACCTGAATTTCACCCATACATAGCATTAAGTCTCAATTTCTCATCAAGTATTCTGAAAATTTCAAATTATATTTGAATAATTTCTAAAATTTCCAACTTATTTCAAATTATTATGGCTTAAGGACATACTCTTCTAATTTTATTGTGATTAATGCCATTCATATTCTAAACATTTTTCTTGGTTTCTTCCCATATTAAACAGTTTTCTTTTAATTAACTTCTAGATTGGAACTTAATCCACTCCCCAATAGTGCCTGAATTTGAATTTGTCCCTAAGTTGGTAGTCAGAACAGATATTTTGGAGAGTTGGGAGTTGGTGGCACTGTTTGTGAGTGGCCTGCAACCAATTATTTCAGAAATTTCAAGTCTAGACTCATTTGTGTTAGTTTACTTGGCATACCAATTGGCACTAATTGTAAAAAGTAGCAATTAGAAGTGTCTAAAGGGTTCGAATCGCTCATGGTAGTGGGTTGTACGCTAACTCTGGAGGTGGTCCTGGGGTGCTAGGTATTCAAAGTTATGTGATAGAGGCCAAGCACCTTAGTACTCAAGTTGTTACCTCGTGAATAATAGAGACTGTACATGGAAGCAAGCCTAATCTGATCCATCCATATGGCCGATATACTCTTTGTTTTGCGTCGATTCCGACATCCAGAATGAAGCCGTGTTATAAACATCCTATAACACAGGGGGAGCAACATTTTTGAAGGCTGGACATTCAAGTTTCCACTAGTACTGTAGAGTTCAGTAGTAGTACTACTTGATGGAATTAGCTGGGTGGATAGACGGTCAGCCTAGCTCTTCGCAGCTAGTGTGAGCCCTGTCGAGCTGATTTAGCTCCAGTGTGAAGCCTACCAAGGATCCTTCGAAGTTTAAGTTAGTTCCTATGAAAGCTCCTAAATTGAGAGAGAGAGAGAGGGAGAGGGAGAGGGAGAGGGAGAGGGAGAGATAGAGAGATTTTGTTTTCTCTTGAGAGAATTGCTTCCCTCCCTCTTCTCAGATCTCTACCTTACATGGGAGGCCTCTGGCCATATACCCATTTCACCGTTTCCTTCCTACTAGTTCTCCGCCGGCCATCTCTCCCCTAATCCTTTTGGACTGACGGTCATTAATAGTCATTAATGGGGCGTCCATCCGCATTTCGTCTGAGGCGACTTTCTCTCTGCCAAAAAGGGGACATGGGCCTTCCCTCTTAATCGTTATGTGGGCAGCTTTTCCCAATAACACTCCTATATGTGACATTCGAGTAAGAAGTCTTCTCTCTCGTCACCCCTCTCTAGGAACCAAATGCCACCTGAGACGTAATGTGGGCCCCACATTTTTGCTGGATGGACATGGGGCGTTAATTTGGAATGGGATGGCTGACCAGCCGACTACGTGTCGTGCCTTGGTTGCACCTGAATTGTAACTGGTTGGGGGTATGTAGGGATGTCAACGGGGCGGTTTGGGACGGGTCACCCCTTTCCCAACTCCGTCCCATTTAAGAAAACCCCATCCCATTCCTGTCCCAAACCCGTGACGGGTCAGGATTTGGAATTCCATTCCCGTCCCAATTAAAAGACCCCATCCCATTACCGTCCCCAGGGCCGGCCCTTCATGTTTGCCACCTCAAAAAATTGTTTGAGGCCCCCAAATTTGAGGGGCCCCAAACTTTTGTGGCCCACTTCCTATAAGGCTATAATCCATTGGCCATTCTAATTAAAAAAAATAAAAAAATCTCCCCTTATATTTGTAGTCCAGTTGCCCTCCAAAATTGAGAGGTCCAAAAAATTTGTAGCTGCCCATAACCCATTGTTGCCTCTTTGGATCAATAAATTCTTACTTATCCAAAAAATAAAACTAAGGTATGCAATTTTTTTTTTTTTATATGTCAAAATATAGAAGGGCCTCATTCTTGGAACTTGCTTGAGGCCCCCCAAAACCCAGGGCCGGCCCTGACCGTCCCGTCCCATTTACTATTTTCTTTCTACTTTTCTCAATTTTCTTAATACCTAAATAAATTACAAAATACATCGATGAACATTAAAGATAATATTTACTTCTAAGATAAAATAAATTAAACCCCTTAAGGGGCATGATTGAAATTTCATTTTATTAAGGAGAAACTTAATTGTATAATACCTATAAAATAAATATAATAAAAATACATAAACATATATAATCGGGGCGGGGCGGGTTTTTAAGCCCTCATCCCAAACCCGTCCCAAACCCTATAGGGTTTTCAAAAAAAATCATAAACCCGCCCCTAACCCTATTAGGATGACCCCAAACCCTTCCCAATAGGGGCGGGGCGGGTACCCGGATAAACCCGCCCCATTGACATCCCTAGAGGTAGGGGAGTTTGGTTCCCACATTTCCCTCATTTTCGCCTTCCTGCCTAGAGGAGGGAATGTGAAAAGCTATAGCCTATTTAAGCCTCCCCGCCCCCTTCTTTCCCAGCGTCTCTGGCCTGAACCTGCCCCGAACAGCTTTTCTGATATGCTAATCATGGCTGCCACTTCTCCGATTGAAATTTTCCGCCGTGATTACACTATCCTCGATGATGTCATAGTGTGAGAACTGAGCGACGATGATATGTTGTGGCAGAAACTAGGGTATCTGGAATTCATCTTGCTGTGTCCTTTATATTTCATCGCCGAATTCCGACTCCCTTTCCATCCTTTTATTTGGCAGGTGCTAGGGCATTTTCGCATTGCCCCTTCTCAAGCAAACCCCAATTTCTTCCGCATCTTGAATTGCATCATCGCTCTAAACCGGTTAGTTGACGTGAACCTAGACTTGCTAGAAATCCTCCATTGCTATTCTTGCAAGAAAATGGGTGGTTATGACATTTATTATTTGACCTCCCGCCCCGAATGGGCACTGGTACACGACATCCCTACCCACGAAAAGGACTGTGATAGCTAGTATCTCGCTTTCTTCGGCGAGTGGGAGTTCAGACCTGTTCTGGGCGAGGAAAGGCTCTATGCAGTTCCTCGCAAGTGAGGAGCTCCAGGTAAATTCTATGCTTCTCTAACCCATTTGCTATCTGCCATCATCAGTTTATACCATGCTAATTTGCGATGCCTTTGCAGATAGGGATGGTCCTAGTAAGTATGCTCTGAATACCAAACAGATGGCCTGTGTGTGTAAGGCCCTGAAGTTCGCTTTGAGTAACGGAAAGTATCTGATGGAAGCTTTCTTGAATCCTGAAGGGGTTCTTGCTATTCCAATTCAAGCTATCCCTCTTCCTGTAGATGAAGATAAAAAAGAAAAAGTAGAGGTTCTGTCCTCCACCCCAGCTATTTCAGGCTCCGAAGGTGGCTCCACTTCTGTGGGGCTTAATCTGGTGAGGCCCATGCTGCCTGAGCTGGGGCGACACACTGCACTTCATGTGGGATCCGCTCATGTTCTACTAAGAAATCAGCTAACACTTTACCTTTGATAGCTGTCCTCGGGTGGTACTGGATGTGATACCTGTCTAATTCTATGGCTCGGGCAATCATCATGTCAGAGTTGTCAGGGCGCCTCAGAACAATTTTGAGCAGCTTGGAGGTCATCACGATGATGGAATGAGACTGGAAATACTGAACCAAGCGCCTCAAAGCGTGCACTAGAGCTAAAGTGAGCTTTTCCATAGGGTTGTACCTGGTTTCAGCATCCATTAAGGCTTTGCTGACATAGTAAACAGGCTTATGTCCTTCGGCAGTTTCTCTGAGCAGTGTTGCGCTAACAGCTATATCTAAAATGATGAGATATATGGCCAGCTATTCCCCAGGTTCGGGCTTGGATAACAGTGGAAGGGTGGCCAGATAGCTTTTAAGGGATTGAAACGCCAGCTCGCATTCAATGTCCTAGCTAAACTTGCCTCCTTTTTTAAGCAACTGAAAGAAGGAATGACACTTGTCTAAGGCACGTGCAATGAACCTACCCAAGGCGGCTACTTTTCTTGCTACAAGTATACTGAGACAAAAAGGCTGTGCAAAGCTCCTGAAAGTTGTTGATAGAACTCGGCTTGAGGTGGTGAAACTAGGTCAAAGCTTGGCCTTGGAGGTTGGATGGGAACATGCGACAAAGGAGGGCTTCTGTAACGCCCCAAACTGATGCTACTGAAGACCCTCCCGGCTAGGTCAACACGTGTCAAAATGGAGACACAACCTGATATACTCATTCATATTTCCATACAAGGATATAGCAAAGGATACCTATAACAAGCATGAAATGCAATAATGTTTAACATACATATGTCCCAAAATCGCCAAATGCAGTAAGTAAATATATTCATGCATAATATAGAGTGCCAACATGCCTGGCACATAGGTAAAATATCATTCAATACTAAAATCCAAAGTTCTACACCACCCAACCTAGCACAGTGAGAAAAACATCATGCCTTGACGATCCTGTTACGCTATCTTGAGAATCTGCTGCATAAAAGGCTACGGTGAGCGTTTGAATGCTCAATGGAAATATCATTCTTAACTAACAATGATAATAATAATGATGCATAAATCATTGAAGTCCAAATTTACAAATCTAAGTGTGGTTTAAGAAGTACACAAGTATCCATATGTGATATACTAACATTTCTCATCAAAATAATATAAGTGTGCTCATGATTCATCCAATAAACATTTCAATCATATTGGCATGGGAGTAGTCTCAATACACATGCCATTCCATATACATATATCCATCCATTTCACATTTTATCACATTGGCATGGGAGTAGTCTCAATACACATGTCATTCCACATATCAAACTCATATCCATTCAGTAAATCATAAACATAGATAAATCATAGCACAACATCATCACGTCACAACACAACATGGCATGCTTGCATATTCTAACCACATTACCATTATATTTGTAAACAATATGATATATGCATCCATGATTTGTGAATAAAGTTCTCATAATTTCGTAACACGTGTAACAACCCTAAAACATTTATCATCAATATCAGTAAGAATATGAATATTCCTACCTCAAAGTTTAAGTCCCCATCAGTTATATGCAAGATGTAAGCTAAGAAGCATAAAGATCCTCCCAAGGACTTCCCATATCTGTAAAGAAATAAAATATACAAAAATCACTTTCATTTTCCATAATACAAATTGAGGCTTCGATTCTAAACCTTGATATTCTCTAAGGTTCTGTTATCAACCTCAAATACCTTAATTTTAAATCTTCATAAATAGGGTAAGAGAGGCTTAAACAAATTAAAGAAGAAAACAGAAAAAGAAGGCAAAATGAGCTTTATCGATAGACAAAGGCCCTCTCTATCGATAGACAGAGGGCATGATCGAAAATTTAAAAACAGGGAGCATCTTCTATCGATAGAGGGTCCACCTCTATCGATAGAGAGTGACTAGAAACTCTCACTCACGAGTAGCAAACGCATCTTTTCACAAAAACTCCACATGTTTACATCCTTTCTCAAATCCCAACGGTGGAAACTTGGATCTAAGTCAAACGAGTTTGAATCCACCAAATCCCAAAAAATAACGAAGATCCAACGGTACGATTTGAAGATTCACAAAGTTTTAGGTATAAAACCCACATAAACCCAAAATATGGCACAAACCCACAATAACTCCGATTTCTACACAAAACCTTCAAACCTTACTCAAACTAAGCTGATCTATTAGTCTCCACAACCCCAAAGACAACCATCTTCACAAATCCAAGCTTCACACTTCAAACCCACATAAAAAAAATGGGTTTGGAAAGATGGAAAAGAAGGGGAAGATGAAGAAGAAGGTAACAAATACAATAAACTTACCTCTTTCTAGCGAGTCCACGGCAACCATGAGCTCCGGCCACCTTGGTGAGTCTCTCTTCTCTCCTCTCTCCCGACTCTCTCTCTCTCAGGCTCCCTCTCTTGGCTGAGTAAGAAGATAGAATAAAAAAAAAGGTTTACTTATATTAATGGGGGACATGGGTGGTATTTTATAAAAGATTTTTTTTTTTTTTTTTTTTAACAATAATCAATAAAATAAGGTTAAAAAGTTTTGCGTTTTCACCAGTGTTTTAAAAACCGGACCGTTCATCGAACCGGAAAAGTTACCGGGTTAAGGGTCAACCGGTTGAACCGCCGGGTTGAACCGTGACGTCATAAATATATTATTTAATTATTTATTAGAATAAAAGCTATAAATGATTCAAAATATAATTTTTTTAAAAATGTTTGTACAATCAATTCATATATTTGAATTTATGTGCAGTCATTACAAATTTTGGGACTATTTTAGTCATTTTAGCACCTTAAAAAAAATTAAAAAAATTATTTAAAAAAAAAAAAAAAAAACCAGGTTGACCGGTTTTTTAACCGATTTTTTGACCAG
>JAESVK010001327.1:1484009-1512688 GCA_017140935.1 Hamamelis virginiana | reverse complement strand
ACTTTTGCCAGAGTCACTTCTAGTTTGAAATTTTGATATAGAAAACGTGGTTTGAACACAACTCTAAAAGATATGTGAAGAGATAGTTTTCCAAAAGTGATATAGAAAAATCTAATGCAAATGGGGCCTTAGTGAAGAAATCCACAAATTGAAAAGCAGAAGATGATGCCTCGTAATATCCTATTATTAATTATTGAGCTACTGCTACTGTTAATAAGCTACTGCTACAGTTTGTTCTATTATTTTAGTGTAGCTGTCTTTTAGCTTATGATACAGCCTTGTAATCTTAGTATTTTTTTTTTTTTTTTCATGTTTGGTTTGAGTTTTTTAGACGTCTATAAATACTATGGTACAGAATGATAAGAGTTAGTTTTATTGATATTTTGAGTAGAGTCAAATCGGTTAGATCGGATAGAGTGCCTTTTAGTTCCTGTTCACGCTGTTTTACAGCAGTTCTTGTACTTTCAGCTTTAATTCTTCAATGGTTGATCGATTTCCCTTCAATTTCTTAATTGTTTGATGATTGAGTTGCAGCAATTGGTATCAGTACATAGTTTGATCCTCATTTTTTCCACTGATTTTGATATTTCCAATCCGATATTCTTGTTCTTCATTCGAAAGCCTAGAAAGGGTTAGGATTAGACTAGGTCAAGGGGTCGAATCCCCTCCGATGTAAACCACCCCCCATCTCCCCCACACCCCAAAAAATAAAAAAATAATAAAAAATGGTGTAGTGATTTTTCAAATCAGATCAGAAACTGTTGAAATATCGAGCTCGATTGACTCGACTCTTTCAAATCAGATCAGTATTCTTAGTGAAATCAAGCTCAATTGCTTCAGAATCAACTCAAGTTGAAGTACTTCCCGCCTTCAATTCCATCAGATTGTTGCATCTGAGTGATCAATTGCATTAGATTATTGAATCTGAGTGATTCTTCTGGTGCGATTTGAGTTCTCTATTGATCGCAGATTCGCAGCTACTGATTCAGTTCAAATAGTTGAATCTTGGTGGCTTGCTGGTGCAAAACAGCTCTCTGTGCTCAAATACTGGTGTGAGACTCCTTGCACTGTTCGAGTTGGTCTGCTACTATATTCTGCTGAATTGATTGAATCAGAGTTGAAAATTGATGTGGTCATATAATTGAATTGAGCTTTTAGCATTTTCATAGTTGTTAGTATAAAATATGTCATTAAATGTTGGAAATTGATGTGGATGCAGGTGCTATCTGGAGTCAAACCAGATGGAAAGAAGAAGTTCATAAGCGAACTTCAGAAGGGTCATAACATTGTAGCCATGGTTGGTGATGGAATCAATGATGCTGCTGCATTGGCTTCTTCACACATTGGAGTTGCCATGGGTGGGGGTGTTGGAGCTGCTAGTGAGGTGTCTTCAATTGTGCTGATGGGTAATAGGCTCTCACAGGTATTTCCAGTCAATATAATCATTTTCAACTTCAGTAGTCATTCATCTCTCTGAATTTTTGTTAGAATATTATCACTTATTTCAGTCATCAAATTAGTATGGAATCACTTGCCTTTGCTTTCTCTCATATGATGATCATTTATCTTCTTAGGAGCTCAAATTGCATTTGCCTGTTTGACTTCTGAAATTGAAATTCTGGCCAATAATGCTAGTTGATTCTGCATCACATATGTAACATTAACTAAGAAATTAAGTCAGATTTACAGTGTTATCAAAGGCACAAGGTGCAGCAAAAGTACCTTCCCTTGTGCAAAACTAGGCACCTTAATCAGGTGGCCTGCTGACAGAAAAGCTAAACAAAAAGAAAACAGAAAAAGGCATCCTGGTACTGGGCCTGTACTTTTTTCAAGGCACAAGACATAGTGCAAGCTGTCATTTTCTTAATATTCTGCATCGTATTTAATTTATTCAAATTTAGTTGGCCTTTTCCTTTTCTAGTTCTTCAACACGTATACAGTTACCAAAGTAACCAAACTTGGTTAATCTTCATCCATGAAATGTACTTTCTTGGGGGAGAAACAGAATGACTATTAGTACGTTATATATCATATGTTTGTTGTCTTCTTTCAAATAGCCCGCTTGCTTAATTTTGACTGATTTCTTTCTATGTGAATGTTTATAACATATGCCTTCGATTTGGCTTGCTTGTTTTTCATCTTGCATCTCGGAGAGAGAACTTGGCACCTTGGGTGCAGCTGTCGCCTTTTTAACAGTGTGTTTTTCGACACCATATGATCATATAGATCACAAGTTCTACAACATACAGTTACAATGTGGCATTTTCATAGAAACCCACCTTGTCAACAAATTGAGAAACCAAGAAACCATCAGATCATAAGCATTTTATCAATGTTGTTGACTTTCAACTCCCAGTTATGACAAGTAAGCTGGAAATGGAATTTGATCAATTAAAAGTTGAAACTATTGGCAATAAAGGAATATTGTGTGAAGGTTGCATTATGATATGTTCCATTGTGATACACCTTATCATTTAATATTGGTTAGTACCTAAGTTGGTTTTAATAGGGTTAGATTCTATGAGGATAGATTTTTTTGAATATTTTTAACATTTTTATTTCTTTTTTAAAATAAAACAAAATTGCCAAATGATGGAAACCTACGATTACCCAAACCTCCCAATACTAAAAAATGGGTTCTGGTGCGCTTCCATGTGCTCGGACCTAAGAACTCTTCCTTGAAATTGGAGATACATGCCACCAAGCCACAAGGCTCTTGGCTTTTAACATCTTATTTCTATCCAGTTAAAGTAGTAGAAACAAATTAGCAAAAAAAGAATACTAGTTAAAAGCAATGGTAAAAAGTTCAGAGAGTTATTTTGAGTAAGAAAATGGTTCAGGTGAAGATGCTGGATGTTCATAAAATTTATTTGGTGTTTATCCTATAAACAACTATCCTGTTTGATTTGGGTCCTTGTAATATGCTCTGGTAAATTGACCTTGATTACCTCCATGCAGTTGCTTGATGCTTTGGAGTTGAGTAGACTAACAATGAAGACTGTGAAGCAAAATCTTTGGTGGGCGTTTGCATACAACATTGTAAGTTCTTTTGCCTTCTACAAGTACATTCTGTGTTTCTCAGCACACAACTCACTTTTTGTGGAGTTTACTTAAAAAAAAAAAATACAAAACAAAACCAGATCATTTTTTGGAGGCAAGGAATGGTTCCAATGATATTACCATAGAATTATAAAGCTGACTAAAAGCTGTAGGTCAAAAAAAAGAACAGTGATTGGGAGTGGGGAGGGGGGAGGGGTGAGAAAAAAAAAAAAAATAATGGGATTCTGAAGCTAATAATATGTGACTAATGACTCCCAATTTCAGTCCTCACTTCATGAACAAACCAACACAAATATACCATCTGATGATTCAAGCCGCTGATTGCTGTGATGTTTTTCTCACGTGCCTTTTTTTCTTTTTTTGAAGTAACTGACTTGCCTTGTCATAGAAGTTGATTGTTAGTTAAACACATATCCCATGAACCTTAGAATTACCACTTTTGAAACAATACCTGAACCCTTCCTCACATTGGTCAACTTGAAATTCCAACCTTTGACCTGAGGTCACATAGGAAGCCCTGGTTATCAATTAAGCTACTAATTGGTATAAATGTAATACTTGGAATGTGCAGATTTAGGTGCCTTAATAATGATTGATGATTCAGCAGTTTAGTTAGCCTACTTGTAACACCTCCCTCCCCAACCCTTTTCTCTCCGCATCATCTTCCTTTCAACTGCCTTTTAAAATTTGAGCCGAATCTATAGGAGTTTGTATACAAACTTATCATGAAGGCAAAATAAACTAGCAATTTCTCCTTCTCATTTCGCTTCCTTTCTCTTTTAAATCATTGGACATTGTTTTGTTTTTCTTTTATGACAAACTTGGTTTCTTCAATCCCATATGAGTTGAAAGTTGAAACTTGTAACTACCAAGCATCCATAACCATCTGACATATGATATGTGAACATTTGTTGTTGTTGTTGTTCTTCTTCTTCTTCTTTATTTTTTATTTTTTTTATTTTTTTTTTTTTTTTTTGTGCCACCTATTGTTCAAGAACTAAATCTTTATGAGTTTCCCTACCATGCTTTGTCCTACAAGTGGATCAATAAGATATAGCATCTGTAATAATTGAGATATCATCGTATTAACAGGTATTTCTGGGGCTCTAGTTTACCCAACCCCCTAGCTACTTTTCCCTTTTTTATCCCATTTCCTAAACCATTGGGTCCCACCTTTCTATCCCTTCCCTTTTTTAAATAATGGGTCCCACCTTACTCCCCCCTCCTCTCTCTCTCTCTCTCTCTGTCTCTCTCTCTCTCTCTCTCATATTTTGAACCATTATCACATGTCAATATGTAGGCCCAACGACTATAAATTTTTTTTCCCAGAAAATAAACTCTAGGAGGGTGTTATGTTTTAATAGTCTTTGACAAACTTATGTAAAATAATAATCTTCGAAAGTGCAATGTGAACAATATAAGCAATATGAAGCAAAAGCACAATAACAAATGTAAAGGATATATGGAGAGAGGAATCAAACACAAGGATTTTAATGTGGTTCAACAAACCTACATACGTCAATGTCTCAAAAGCTCCGCTTGAAGATTTCAAATCCACTAACTAATCTCACTCACGAGTGGAGGTCTTACCTTTACAACCAATCTTTGCTTGTTGGTTGAGATTACACTTTACACTGCTCTTGCTTGTGGGTGGAGATCACACCTAACTAATCTCTCTCACAAGTCTAGATCAAAACCTTATCTCTCTTGGGTGGAGATCAACACATTTTCAAATCTCTTTGCAAGTAGAGTTAAACCTTTCCCTTTTCTCGAGAGTACACTACTCTTACCCAAACTCTTTAACAATCCAATACAATTTGAATGAAAGATTGAATACACAGCAGATAGTACAAATAAAAGCTTACACTAATGATCTCTCAAGGATTAAACAAGTTTGGCTCAAGAGAGATTACATATCTAGGTCTCAAATATACACAAGAATGATTTAACTATGATAACTCTTGTTGGAGGCTTGGAGCTTAATATATCTCCTTACTGCTGTTAGAGACAAATACTAGCCATTAGAAACAAAATATGACCTTTGGAGTTAATTAAAAACTAGCCAGGCGTTATGCTCAAATCTGAAGGTTCAGTTGATTGAACAACCTCATTAGTAGACTGATGAGATACCCAAAATGAGGTCTCATGCCTCTGACTAGATCAGGCGACTGATGTGAATTTTGCCTCCCCGTTCAAACGAATGTGATGCTCATTCAAACCTGTTCTATATCTTGTTCAAACAAAGGCCTACTCGTTCGAACACATTAAGTAGATTTGAGCAATAACAGTTTAAAAACCCAATTCAATCACTTTGCTTCAAATCAAGCCATTTCTAGGTATAGAAGGGATAACCACATGTAAGTCCATCCTGTAGGCCATTCTACTTATTTTTAGGAACCTTTATAAGATACAAAACCAATTACGTCCAAGGTCCTAAAGTCTTTTCTAAAGTATCAATCGATGGGAAACATTACAAAAGGTCCTATAACTCACACACAAGGAATACAAAAGTTTTTTAACAATTGAGTTGCATGTTCATCTTGATGTTGAGGTTCTTGAGCTCGTGCTAGCCTTTGTCTTCTATAACTTGAAGTTCATGTTTTGCCTTGAGCTAGATGTTCATGATAACCTTGAGTTTGCTTGAATCCTTCCTAGATTGATACATTTTGGTTGCTTTGATCCCTTTGATTTTGAGGGCTTGCTTAAATTCCTATCTTGCAAATTTAACACTTAAATACAAACCATTACTACCACTAGACAATGTGTTTGTTATCATTTAAATCATGCAAAAGTCCTTGAATTGAAGCCTTGAGAGTCTCAATGGAGATTTTGAGACATAAGAAATTTGATTGAATTGAAGCTTTGAGACTAACAAATTTGATGTAATTGAATGATAAATATCAATGGAGGTTTTTTTTTTTTTTTAGCATAATTAATTTATTAGGTGGGACCTCATAGGTTAGTCCCACCTATCGGCCACCTGATATGATTGGTCCCATACATCAGCCAGGGTCTCTGCTATTAGTAAAATAAACCTATGTTTTATGCGTTTTTCCTCTTTTTATCCTCTTCCTTTAGGCTGGTTCCAACCACCCCCCACAACTTCTTCCCACCTTCCCCTACCCCCTCCAAAAAAAAAATATAAATAAAATGCCCTTGTTTGAAATGTTAGAGCTGAATGGCAGGGATTTAATGGAGTATATGGCTTTAGATACCATAAAGAATTTCATGTTGCCAGCCTTAAGTAGTTGGGATTAGGTCTTCATTTTGTTGAGTTTGAAAGTTGAGAAAAAACCATGAGCCTTGATACAAAATTATTGTGCTAACTCAAGGCTCAACTTGACGGTCCTTTGGTCTGTGTGCCCACTTACCCCTCTCTCTGACTGCTTGTCAATCAAATGCAAAATTTGTGTATCGCATCTTTGCTTGCTTTCTTTTTCTTTTTCCTCTTCTGTTGGAAAGTGATCTTTTATCTGACATCACTTTTTGCTTCGTCTTTTTCAACATTATCTGGTCTTACACTCTGGTACCCTTATGCAGGTTGGAATTCCAATTGCTGCCGGAATATTGCTGCCACTGAATGGGACCATGCTGACTCCATCAATTGCCGGCGCCCTTATGGGTTTTAGTTCTCTAGGGGTTATGACAAATTCATTGCTTCTGAGATTCAAATTTTCCTCAAAACAAAAACACATTTATGAAGCATCTCCTAAAACCAAAATTTGCTCTGTTTCCTTCATGGTGGACCAAAAAGAGAAACTGAAAACATCCTGATTCTGCTGACTCTGTGTGTGTGCGTGTGCGTGTGTGGTGGGTGTGGGTGGGTGAGAGAGAGAGAGAGGCTGATCATAGTGTTTTGATTTCTATAATCAATTTTAGAGGAATGACACTTGTCAGGGTTCACAAAAGAGGGTTGAGTAGGAACTGCTGAGACATATACCTTTCAGATTAATTGTTCGGGAACTTTCCTTGGAAAATCTCCTTGGAAGCTATATTAATTTTTATGGATTGTATTTTTAATTTTCCTGGCCTGAAGATATACTTTCTGAGGGTTTTTCTTGTGAGAAAACACGTGGTTTCATATGTAAAATTAAGTCCAACTTTCATCTCTTTTTCAAGCGTTAGTGTTTGGTTTTTTCCTTAAGTGGATCTAGAATGTAAAGAGAAGCACATCGAGCACAATTGATTCTACCTGTAATATATCCTCGTTAACTTTTCCTCACCATTGCTTTGACGGAAACTATGCAAACCCATTCTATACAAAACAAATGGAGCTGATAAGATCTCACCAAAAGATTTCGAGGATTTATATAATTCAACACACCTTTGACATCAATTCTGCCACCTTCTAGTTCCATGTTTTGGTGAATTTTTGAAAGGTTAAATTGAAAGGGAAGGATTTCCGGTGTATTAGAAAATTCAAGGCCAAATTATCTTGAAAATTTTACCTTAAAAGCTATACAATACAGTTCAGTCGGGAACAGTTCTAAAATTAGGATTTGATATAAAGCCTTTACTTCCCTAAGCAACATGCTCTCTAGCCTTTCCACTTTCGGAAATGCTGTTTTATTTGGAAAAGGAATCAAAACAAAACCTTTTGCATTTTTAGGTTTATGAGACCCGGTCACAAAGAAACAGAAGAAACGGTCTTGCACAACCCAGAGTGGCAATTGTCTTGACTACAGGAATGTTGAAGCATACAACCCCATATTCAGGTCAGAGGTTCCTGAGAGGCCCAAAAAAGTGTTTGCAAATTGCAATGTGGGGAGAGAGAGAGAGATTTATTGATAGTCATACTGCATTTAAAAAGATTCGAAAGGTGAAACTACGTTATGATGAATTGCATTCACATGGCTTAAAAAAATTGTAATTACAAGAGCTGATGTCATAGCATTTAAATAACAAAAACAAAAATACAAAAACGCACGGAAGGCAACCCAACATTAGCAAAAACACTACAAAACTTGCCAATTAATAAGGAGAGAGAGTTTCAGATGGTTGGCATGCCCAAATGGGCAGACATGTTTAAAAGAACAATGCAATACCTTATGTGAGGTCATGTGTGTAACCTGCATCAACAATTGTGCATACCAGATATGGCCCTTTTAGAAACCCCCTATCCCGTGTCAAATTTTGGTGTCAAACTAAATGAAATTTTCCTCATTTAAGACTGCAAACTCATCCATCAAACCATATAAGTCATGCCCACTTGCATCAGATGTGTGTGGGGCACACTTAAATTTGCAATCCCCCTCCTGCAGTTCTTTCTCAAGAAGGCATAGAAATAATTTATGACTAGCTTCTTAATGAACCATGAATTCTTCCTTGCCCTAATATCTCCATGACCGAGAAGATATACAACGCCTGATTCTTTGGCCCTGCGTATGAAGGACAGCTCCCTCTCAAGACTCTGCTCCGCATCAGGAATTGCTGGCTCTGTGGGAGGCACTGGCTTCACCTCCTCTGAGGTGCTTGCTTCAGAGATAGGCTTGCTTGTATCCTTGAACTCAGCTAGGAGAGGAACGCCAAGCGAGTAGACACTTCCATTGGGAGCAATCAGAACCCCAGAGAGAGAGGACTCATCCTCAGAATCTATATCATCATCCCCATCGCTCTCCAATGACCGTTCCTGGGCTTCCCGACGGATGAACTTCTCAAGGCTCTCTATCAGCAGCTGCTCGAATGCCTGGTGATTCTCTTTGCGAACATCCTTGTAGCCATACCTGTTGATCACAGTGGTATAATTGTAACTTGCAAGGCATTATTGTCTGACTAAAAAGAGGCAAACATGGAAAAGAAAATATTTCTTGAGGTACATCAACTCCACCTCATTTTTAGTATGATGTTCAATTGGTATCTCAGCCATTTACACTATGGAGTAGTCCTAAAAATTCTTAAAACAAAAATGAAAAGGTAGAATCTGCTTATTCAGTATACAATGCAACGAATGCATTTTCCAAGGATCATTCTACTGTTCAGAATCTATTTAGAATGAGCCATTGGATCATGTGTTCAGAATTCATGGTGGGCTTGAAGACAATGGATCTCAGCTACTCCTACAGATCTGATAAAGAAGGTTCCCAGACTTGCAAGAATTGAGCATGTTACCTGGCAATGCAACGAAATATGTGGTAGCTTTTAGGACAGACTCGTCGGAATAGGAACCTTTCACTCTGAGGCACTACAGGAACTGGAACGTATTTTATGCACACAAATATGATCATGGAGTGGATCGCTGGGAGCGTAGTCAAGAAATGACCAAAAATTGCTGGTATTCCCTTCACCAGTTCATTATAAAGCAAGCCAACGCCAGGAGCTCTGATTGTCCCAAGATTGCTGCCCAGTTCCCGCATCAAATCCGTCGACAGCTTCTGCTTGACTTCAGTTTCATACTTAAGCTTGCTCCCGTAATTCCAGATGTACATTATTAAAAACATTACTACAGCAAAAACCAATATAATCCAACTTCCATCCACCACACTACATAAAACTGATGAGAAGAAAGTCAACTCCATCCCCAAGAAGAAAACCAGAAAACTCAGCACGATGATGATGTTTATCTGCCATATAAGAAGCATAACAATGGTTACTAAGATTGTTGTCATCATCATTACTCCCAGCTCGGCAATGCCTGTAAACAGAAATCTCTATCAGAAAAGGATTAACTCTCACAAATATCCACAGAGAAAACACTATCCAGATCAATATATGCAGAAGTAGGAAATAACTAATTGAATTCAATTTTATACATGCTATCGATGCCATCAGATTTAATGTATAGCAACTTAACAAAGACAACATTGCATGATCCAAACTTTCATGCGTAGCAACTCAACATCAGCTCTTCAAAACCAGGAAGTTATAGGCAGAACATCTGGTATGATATAAACAAACTTGTATTCGAATGCAGAGATAGAGGGCTAGCCGAATGCACAGTCTAATCAAAACAGTTGCAAAGCTAATGCCTGATGGCATCTTGTTTTCGAAATCAAAAGCCCTTTGTTTGAATTGGAAGACGCTTAACACATCAAATCAAGTACTAAGTGAGTTCTATCACACTACACAGTTGTAAAGATCTTGCTCAATTTTAGGTAACAAACAATTAGTGAGCATAAGTAGCTCTTTTTTGTAATTATATTTTCTTCCCTTTTATTGCATTTTTCACAAACAATTAGCATGAAGTCCTTCCCTAACCTCCCACCCCCTCCATTCCCATAAGAAACACGGATCAGTTAGGTGGATACATGGAAGAACTTTTTCTCCACATTCTCCAACATTATTCAACTAGTGATCATGCTAAAACCAAGATGTGAGCAACCAGCTTACAAAATGATGCCCCAACTAAATGTCTGTGACCAACATAATACAGATTTATCATTTTTAGAACTTAGAAAGATCTTTACACATGAAAAACTGAGTTTACCTAGCAAGAATAAAATAATAACATTACAGCTTAACCGAGGAAAATCCACAAAATACCAAAAGATTACTGGACAATGCTAATGCATTCCCCACATATTCACAGTAGTTGAGCCATGCTCTCACACAAAAGACACCTACTCAGCATAACCTTCTTGCTTGAAATGATCCACAATTGAGATAACTTTTGTTATGACCACCATTCACATTTCAAAAACCTTGCCAATATGGCAACTGCAATTTTCCTAAAATTTTAATCTTTGATGGCCCAATAGGAAGTTGTGAACAATTTCATTTAAGGGGAATGATGATTTGCCATGGAAACAAAAGGATTTCCTTGTTTCTTATAAAACATTCAAAATGAATCTATGCCGTACTTTATAGCACATTTTAAATGAGTTTATTCCCTATTGTGTATGAGATTATCTTTGTGATTTCAAGAAATGGCATCATTTAGACTTTGTATAATCACTTTTGCATGGGTCTTCACTTTTATCAGGCAACGATTCCATCCTAAATAATGAATTGATGACTCCATGCCTTCAAATGCTATGAACAGAATGGGGGATTGCACTTCCATGAAGAGCACCCCTTAATAAATAATATGTACACACACAGAAACAGAGGCGCTATTATAAGATGCACCCAGAGATTAAAAAAATCGCCCGATACGTATAGGAAGTTCCAAGTGTTGTTATGCAATACAGCCCTTTATTGGTGGTGTATCAGCATTCACAGTGCAACAGTCCGATACAGGACAGTAATGGTGCGTATCGAGATGATAAGGCCGTTACAGCGCCTTATTGAACAATACTCCATAGGATTCCTCAAAAATTCAGTTTTTGCCTTTTTCCAAAAATAAAATTAAAAAGTTTTAATGATTTGAGAGAGATAAGTGAAAGATTCCTAGAAAAATCTCGCATTTGGTCTTAGAACTAAGAAAGAGAAGAAAAAAGTAAGAGAATCAAAAAATTTGAGCAAAAACCAGTGCCAACCCAATTGCTATCGAGTTCTTGGCATCACCCCACCTTCAGTCGGCCCTTCCTCATCATATAGATTTGTAAAAAGAAAAACTGAGTAGCATATATATATATATATATATATATATATATATATATATGGGATAGGTTCCCCGACACATAATTTTTACTCCTAATTTGACACCCGGTTTGCAAAACCAAGCGTGGGATAAGTATTTTGAGAAACCGACCGTTGGATTAGATATTCTACTTATATACATTACATATGCCAAAAATCACATTGATCCAACGGTTGGTTTTTCAGAAAATCAACTGTGACAATTTCACACAGTTTTTTACAATTTATTTTCAAACTGTGATATTTTTTAAAATGTAGCCGTTGGATCAATGTGATTTTTGGTATATATGATGTGTATAAGATAAATATCTAATCCAACAGTCAGTTTCTCAAAAAAAACTATTATATATATATATATATATACAGGAATGCTAAGGCCAGGTGCACCTGATGCAAGTTGCATCAGGTGACCTCCTTTAGATCTAGTTGCAGATCATTTTTTGCTAAACTGACCGTTGGATTAGAAAGTCCTCTTATGTATGTCATGCCTGTCAAAAATCACAGTGATCCGACGGTCGGTTTTTGAAAAAACATACGGTGAAAAATGGTGACATTTTGAAGAACAAAAAAATCACAATTTTTCACAGCGACTTTTTCAAAAACCGACCGTCGGATCACTGTAATTTTTGGCAGGCATGGCATTCATAAGAAGGGTATATATATAAAGGGTTGGATAGTCGAAACTCAACAAAATACTTTTTACGTTTTACACTTTTTAATAATTTTCTGTAATTTATTTGAAAAGAATATAAAATAAAATAAAATAAACATGCAATCTCACTGAAAACCAACTGAATGCAAGGCCCACTGCAGGCCTAGCATCAACTATTTTTAATTAAAAAATATTCTAGTTTCTTGAATGCTCATTCAACACAACATCATTTCAAACATGTCTGTTTCACCTATATCTAGAACACTTGTATATCAGCAGATGCAATCTGGCACAGGCCCAAAGCATTTCTCCAGATCCCACAAAATTTTTTTAAAGTTTTATAGTAGGAGCTCGTTTCCGAGTATGAATAAACCAAAAATATTCATACGTGGGGAACAAAATTGACTAAAACGAAAAAAGTATATATGTAAAATTCAAAGAAAAGTGGTAATAAAATTACCATATGCATTTCCAATCTCAGTAATGCTTGAGATAGAGCAGACGAGCACCAGGCAAGCTACTAGCAGAAACCAGTTTATGACAGGAATATAGATCTGACCCATAAATTTCCGAGATGTGTGAATGATTTTAAGGCGAGGGAAACAACCAAGTGCTGTCGATTGTTTTATGCATGAAAATGTGGCTGTTGTCATTGCTCGACTAGCAATCAATGCAGCGATGTTAGCAACGAGGAAGACTGGCCAGAAAGCACCACCTGCAGACAGTATAATTTCTCATTAATTTATTTCCTTCTTTCTATAAAATAAGCATACAAATGGTATGGCCACAATGCACATTTAATACAACTGTACACCGCAGACAGCATCTAGGAATTTAAAATTTTGAATCACAGTACATCTTCCAAATTACAATGCTGTCAGCATTTTTTTAAAATGCCAGACCTTACTGATTCATGTAGATAAACAAGCAAACTTACTTGGAATAGAAGAAAAGAAAGCTTGCTCATATTCGTCGTGGTTTTGCATAAGGTATGCAGCTTGGCCAAGGTATCCCAAGAGAAGGCAAGGCAGTACGAGAAACACAAATGTAAGCTGAAAACAACAAAGATCAAATGAATCATATAATGGTTAGCTAATCAAACACCAAAAAACAGTAACAGAGAAAAGAACCACCAAAAGTTATAATTGTTATTATATTCAAGTAAAGAGTGGGAACAGTTGAACTGGCATCAGCCACTTTACTACAGCTTTACCTGAACTGATCTCACTGAAAAGTAGCAAAGATCTGCAAACATTGCCTCAGAACCTGAAGCATAATCGGTCATCAGCAATAGTAAAAGAGAAGGTAATAAAACTATTTGTAAGTGTCAACTAGTTCAATTAATAATTCATGAATTGAGGGTCAGCTATTTTAGAAACATCAATTCAGACAATGGGGTTCATATTGACGAGTTGAGCACCAATTAAACCAAATGTTTGCAGGTTTGACTTGTGTTCCACAGCACATGTGCCCTACGTCTAGCCATCTAGGTAATTAGCTTCAACTTTAGATCATAAATGATTACCAATCATACACTTCGAGTCCCTGGAAAAAATGCCTATGACAGGGTGATGTCAGTGTCGATCACCAAAATCAAAGAAAGAAATGTAGGAAGCCTGAAGACCCAGCCTATGAGCCAATAAACCATAGACCCAAAACTAACAGTGCAATACAGTGATTGGCATCATAATAGCCTTTTTCAGTTAAATTACTTATAAGCAATAACTTAACATCTTTTAGTTGAGTTTGATTATAGAACAAAAAATCAGTAGTTTTTTAAGTTGAGTTTGATTAGAAAAAAATAAAATCAGCAGTTTTTTTTTTTAATTTTTTTATCTTACTTTGAAGTTTGAAGCATAACAAATACATTATAAATTAGTATTTAAGACTTGCAATGAGTTCTTCAAATAATTGGCACAAAGAGAAGTGTAAATGATCTATCACTGAGTCGCTATTGACTTCCGAATGGAGCCAGCATTAAGCCCCTAACTTAGTTATGCAGAATCCATCTAAGAATGTCGTAAATTGGAAACCATCTTTATGTTATATTTTGAACACTGATTTTAGATAATAAAGAAGTAAACCATGAGTTCAAAATAAAAAAGATTGGCTTTAAAATCAAAAGGATTTACAATAATTGGAACTACGAAAGGTTGTCTTATAAGCGAATAGAGAAAAAGTTTAGAAACATGATTTGAGTAAACTAGAAATAAAAACTAGAGTATAGAGAGAATAGATAGCCATGAGACATCTTAAGAATGACCATTTTCAGTTTAGCAGTCGAGTTAGGTTTTTAATAGAATAATGTATACATACCAAATTGAAGATCAAAATTTGTACAATAGCTAGAAGAAGGCTAACAATGATATAATCCAGAATGTTGGGAGATCAGGTTGTGGGGAAAAGGCGTGGTTGCTTGACTATGGCAGCATTTATTTGGTTGTCTGGTTTGTGTTGGGCCGGTCCTTCCAATTCTGCTTCTTTGAAAATGATTCCTTCTAGTGGGGTAAGGAGGTCGGCAAGAGGCCAACTTCTTTGCCTTGCGCAGTGTTGCCTATTTTTTTGGGTTATTTGGTCGGACAGGAATGCATGGATTTTCGAGGAGATACCATCCTCGAGGGAAATTCTATAGGGACAGGATTGTCTTCGTAGTCTCTCTTTGGGTTGTTTTTGCAACCGAGGAGATTGAAGGCATCTCCTTGGGTATCATATTGAGAGATTGGCAGACAGTTTGTTCTCCTTCTAGCCAGTCCTTTATTTCCTTTTCCATGTGAAGACCTCCGCCTGTTGTCCATGCCAAATTCAATTTTTATAGTTGTTCCATCGAGAGCCCTGGTCCAATGGGTATTGGTAGCATATCTAGAGACCATCGAGGGGAAAACATTTTTTGCCTTTAGTCTTTTTTTTTTTTTTTTATAAAGTAAAAATGTACTTCATTAGAAAAATAACCCAGGGTCACAAACCCCTGTACATGTGAAGTATACAAGACAAGAACAAAATAAAAAAAAATATATAAAAAAATAAAAAAATAAAAAATAAAAAGAATCGAGCGAGTAATGGAAGTGATCGGATTCACAAAAACATCATATCATTTCGACAAAGGAAAAAAAAAAAAGGAATTATCTACTCTATTCTTTAAGACCCTCTAAGTGTTAAAAAATCCTCCTAAGGCAGATAAGTTAGCTAAGAGGAGTGCTATGTCTCAATAGCCTTTTAGAAGGCATTTTTATCCTTCTTGGGTTGCATTTAGTGGTTCTGGTATGTTGGTCTTCTGCAACACTTGAGATTGTATGGTTTTTTACCCTTTTGAAGACTCCCATTTTAACAGTTGGATATTCTTTTTTGTTTGGTATAGAGGGGGTGAGTTTGTACAGAATTATCCTTCCAGTGGACTCTTTTTTCTTTTTCTTTTTTTCTTTTTTTGTTTTGAACAAAGAAAAAAGGATAAAATGTCCTACTTACGATGGGAAGAAGAAGAAAGAAAGAAAATACAACAAACTCACAAATGACAAATAGACGCCCAATTAACCCTAATAATGAACAAAGGCACACCCTTAAATTCCTTAGTAACTAAAGCCCAAAAAGAGGCTAAAAAACAAACTCTATCTCACAATTCATCAATGATAAGAAATCTATCTTAAAAAATTCGACCATTCCTTTCTACCCAAAGTGCCCAGAAAATGGCCATCACTGCACATCACCTTAATATATGAAATATAAGTTATTAAACATGACATAATATTTCAATAATGTAATGTAACAAGAAAGAATATTTGAAAAATAAAATTGTTTATACTTACTGTTTTGCAATTAATTTTTCCAGCTCATGTTTCACCAATTTCCTTAATTGTGTTTTATCACAATTCACTACACACATCCACCCTAGGCTGAAAATTGGAAATTGTTTAACCTGTTGATTTAAAAATCAAATATATGTCAATTACATAATAAAATGTGAAAAGGTTTACGTTTGAGTGTATGTTATTAGTAATTTTTCAATATTTACCTTTCTATTTATTGTAATTTGATCAAATAGAGGTCTATCTTCCTCAAACTTGTCCCAAAGGGGCTTTATTTCTTCGAGGATACCTCTCTTAGAATGCCAAAAATCCGAAACTAAATCTCCATCATCGCTGAAGAAGATAAAGGACCAATCCAACACATATCCAAAAGCTGAAACACTTTAAGCCATAAACTCTAGCTATATGGCAATGTGAAAACAAATGGTCCACACTCCCACCATCACCACAACACATCATATACCATTGAGGAGAAAGACACAAACCAGGCCTCCTTCTCCGAAGCAAGTCATTCGTATTAATTCTTCTATGCGCCACCGAACAAGCAAATACTTAAACTTGCTGGGGTAGTTTAGCTTTCCAAATAAAATTAGAGGGAGTAAAAGGAAGTAAAGAAGAATGGTCACACAATTCATCAAAATAAGACTTAGAAGAGAATAAACCCAAAGAATGTACAGACCACATTCTCCTATCCTGAACCATAGGTCTCAAAGAAACACCCATAAGAATGGATAACAAAAAATAAAAAACTCCTCAAATTTCCTATCATTGAGATTTCAAAAGAAATGAAGACCCAAACTTAGCAGAAAAGAAAAGGAAACAACAAAACGAGCAATAGGATCACCATGAAGAAGAGACAAAGAATACAATCTTCGAAACAAAGAAGCAAAAGCCTACTCTCCCCTCCACACATCCTCTCAAAATATAATTTTATCCCCATTACCAATAAATACAAAAGGACGAAATGAGGTAAACATGAGAAATGCCATTCCAAGGACATCGAGCAGTGACCCTCTACCCAACTTAGCATCCCGACCATTTTCCTGTAACCCATACTTGCTTTTGATAACTTTGTGCCAAAGAGAGTTAGATTCAAGCAAAAACCTCTACAACCATTTCCAATTAGGGCCTTATTCCAATTAACAATATTACCTACAGCAAGACCACCCTTAGGCTTTAGATGAAGAGACAATATCCTAACCAGCTAAATGTAGCTTTTCCCCTCTGCCCAACCTTCCCACAAAAAATCTCTTATCAACTTCTCTATTTTCTTAGCAACCTCACAGGCATCCTAAACAAAGACGCAAAATAACCAGGAATACTAGACTGGACAGCTTGAACAAGAGTTAATCTCCCCACTCTAGACAACGAAGACTTCTTCCAACCATCTAACCTTTTCCTAATTCCTTTTAAAACAGGATCCTAAAAAGACAATGCTCTCAAATTCCCCCCTAAAGGTAGCCCTACATATTTCAAAGGCCAACTCTCAACACAGTAGCCTAACAAACTTTCAAGCCTATTCACCTCCAAATCAGAAACTTTCACATATACAATAGCACTCTTGAACATGTTCACCCTTAAACCTGACATTAACTCAAACACTTGCAAATAATTACTTAAATTAAGCTGCTTTTCCTCCTCTTCGGACGAAAAAAATATGTACTCCCTCCATCCTACAAAGATAGGCCTTCTTTCCTTTTTTGGCTGTCCTAAAATGATAATCCATTTTGAAAAGTCAAATTGTATTTCTTTTAACTTTCCCATATTATCCTTTATTATTCCAAGAATGCCTTGACATGACACCAAATGCAATTGTAGAAAAAGGGTAGTTTTGGAAATAAAAGGTAAAAAAGATCACAAATCAATGCATTAATGAGTTTTCTTAATGTGCATGTTTTTTGGAAGAGGACTATTTTTATGGGACGGAGGAAGTATTAGCTACATAATGAAGGTGAGAGACTGAAATCCTATCCCAACCAACTTCTAGTGGACTCCTTGCCTCCTCTTTTTTTTTTTTTTTTTTCCAATAAAATTTCACTTCTTATATAAAAATAAAAACCTAAAAGGAAAAAAAGAAAAGAAAAAATGAAAGCGCCAGGGGTGTTTGGGGTTTGATCGTGCAACAATGCAAAATAGTAAGGATAGTGTGTTGCTAAGTTGACTTTTAGTTTTTATTTTTCCCAAATTGAGCCCTATATAACATATACACTTCTACATAAGATATTGACCATGGTCAACACTTGTCCAACGTACTCTTGACATGCCCTAAATTTAGAATGAACTTTTAAATTACACATTGGACACACACGGCTTTTCTTCATTTTATAACTAGGCTGTAATTAAAATTTTTAATTTCAGAATCGTAATTGTTCATATATAAATTATAAATGAAGTAAAGAAAGGAGGGTTACTTTCACAATTGAAGTGAAATTTAACAATGGTTTCAAACAGGGAAGTTGTATTATGTATGTATATAAGTTCGTACGTACGTTGTAGAAGAATAGAATCTACTCCATCCCACATGGCCTAAATAAAAGGCTTGCTATAGCTTCATATACCTCTATTGGGCACTCCATGTGAGCTGCATTTTATGTTTTTGATATTTACTTGTAATTACACTTTAGTTATTTCATTGTGGTGAGTTTAGTCTTTCAGTGTAGTAGGGTTTTCTTATTTAAGCTCCTTTATTATATTCTCTCATTTTGTAAGGTTGAATAATAGAAACGCAGCCTTCAAGGCTTTTCTCCACCAAGAAAGCTTTCATGGTATCAAAGCTTTAGAGTTCGATTAGGGTTTGATTGCACCAAAGAATTGGATTGTTTTCTCTTTCTCTCTCAGTAAGTTATCTCTCTCTTTCAGGTTTCTCTCCCTCTCAGCAAGTCCTCTCTCTCTCTCTTTTTGGGCTTCTCTCTTTCTCTCGGTTCTCTCTCCCCCGTCACTTTCGATACTCTCTCTTCTCCGAGTCTCTCTCTCCCTTTGGTATCTCTCTCTCTCTCTCTCTCTCTGTCGATCTCTCTTCTCACGGTTAGGGCTTTCTCTCATCACGGGTTGGGGCTAGTTTAATAAATTCTTTTAGGTATTCTTTGTTACTGTCCCCACCAGTTTTAGCATTAAAAACCACTTTTCTTATTAGTTAATTCATCCTTTTCATTTTTCAAAATGTCCAATATTTTTGTGGGTTGATTTCTATAATTTCTAGCCTCTTTAGCGTGTTTATCAATTGTTTCTTGATGGCTAACGACAACATTCAGACTATTAGCATTCGGTTGACACGGGATAAATACCACCTGCTGGGCTAAGGTTATCAAAAAATTTCTACTGGGTCAGGGATGATGGGGTTATGTTGATGGCACCATAGCAAAACCCACAGATCCAAAAGTTGAAGGATACAAAGACTGACTGCTCTAGCAGCATGGCAGATGGAGAACGCATAGGTTCTCACTTAGCTTCTTTTTTTTTTTTTTTTTTTGATAATCAACAAATATATTAAAAAAACCAAAGAGAACAAGGAGACCTACTTACAAGAAAATCAAAAAAAAAAAAACATACTCAAGGATTACAAATAGCCACCCAATTATCCCTAATGATAAACAAAGGAACACCCTTAAACTCTCTCGTTATCGAAACCCATAAAGAAGTTAAAAAACAAATTTTATCCCACAAACTTTGAATAGACTGACTTTTATCATAAAAAATCCTAGCATTTCTCTCAAGCCAAATTACCCAAAAAATAGCCAAAACAAAACACTTCCATACAATGGAAGCTCTCAAAGAAGACCCAAAAACCTTAAAAACAATCTCCATCATCTGAAAAGAATGTTGAGGAACAACCTAAAGCTCATCACCAAGCTGAAACAAAAAACACCACAACTCCCTCGCAACCGGACAGTGTAAAAAATGATGATCAATACTCTCTTCCTCTCCACAACACATCACACACCACTGTGGAGAAAGATGCCAACCAGGCATTTGTTAGGGTTATATACTAAAAGCCATACTTTTATGTATTGGACCTTGGTATTTATTTATTAATGAATTCTGGTATTTCCATTTTAATGAGAATCTATATGAGCTAATGTTTGCATTATATTATATATCTAATGTTATGCGTGTGTGTCTTTTATCCTACACAGTAGATGATTTGGTGTGTAGAGTTCGGCTTACACACAGAAGATCAGATCATTAGTTCTTGTAGAATATAAACTTATTGTTCACAGTCTGAGATGGAGTTAGACACACCATCGGTAAGATTGTAGCACAAGATTTCAGTAGGTCTATCTTGACTATGGAGGATGGTTTAGATCCAACTTCTTGTGCTAGTACACTTGTGTGTATTGAACGGGACTGTCTTAGGGTAATTGTTTTTATACTGACATATAAAACAATTTATACCTCATGGTTATTATGAATACTCATGTTCTTAATCCCAAAATATTTAATATGCACATACATTTAGCGTTAGTTATTTTGATTCATAAAGAGAAAGATCTTTTAAAGGTCAATAAACTCAGTGAGTTGGGTAACGACATTAAATGTATAGTGAATATTAATTATTAACGGAATCCACGTCCCGGTATAGGGATTGATGATACCCCCTTGAGGAAGCTTATAAGATTTGATTATGTCAAACCCTGATTTGATTATGTCAAACCCTGCAGGTGGATTTAATATCCGACATATCAAATAAGTTAAGTGGAAGGTATCAAGAAGATTTACAGATGTCAATTAAATAAATTGTCAGTAATTTAATTTAATGGACGGGTATCTGTAATCTTAATGTGGGGAAATAAATAAGTATTTAATAACATGGAGCTCGAAATATAATTTCAGATAAGATGGGGAGTGCAATTATAATTCTCTAGTGGACTGAATTATAATTAATGGAATAGGAAATTAATTCACGGTGAATTAGGTTTTCCTATTTACATTAGAGGCCCAATCTTATTTCTCTTTAGGTCCCTGCTGTAGCCTATTTATATGCCACGTTTTTTAGCTGTTAGGGTTAGACATTCAGAATATCAGAAACCCTGATAGTAGCCGTCAAACCCTAAAGCAGCCGTCAAACAAAAGTTCATGAACAGAGCCACTCTTTGTTCGTGTTCTGGTATAGAGAGGAATACAGTAGAAGGCTTGAGGTTTTAAGTCAAGCATATTCAGATTTGATTGTGCAGTATTCCGGTACGTGTTGAAACGAGATCAAACCAAAGAGATCTCGAAGGTATGACCCTAGTTCCACCTTGTATGGGTTGATTAGACTAGAGAGATCGTATGATTATATGGACCATCTGTTAAATTTTTTTTTTTTTTGGTATAGTCTATATGCATATCATTGGTTCCTGGGATTTCCGGTCCCAATAGCATTCTCCTCTGAAGAAGGTCATTAGTATTAATTCTTTTATAAGCCCAACCAAGCAAAAACCTAAATTTTAAGAAGGGACTTCGCTTTCCAAATAAACTTTGCAAGAACAAAGGGAGGAACCGAAGAGTCATCGCATAAAGCATCAAAGAAAGATTTACAAGAAAAGGACCCCGAAGAATGTAATACCCAACCTCCCATATCCTCAATCAACGAATTCAAATGAAAGCCATCAAGAATGGACAAAAGAGAAGAAAGAGTTGAGTTTGATGATTAATGGAGAAGAGAGAAAAGAAGAGAAAAAGAAGAGAAAAAGAATGAAAAAGAGGAAGAAAGAGGCGGCTGTCTCGTGAGAGTGAATCTCACATTCAGCAACCTATTTCTATTAATAATAAAGGAAATTACATAAATACCCCTTTACATAATAAGCCTAATAATCTCAACACTCCCCCTCAAGCTGGTGAGAAGATATCTTTCATACCTAGCTTGATAAGAATATTATGAAACACCCTACTTGACACTCCCTTTGTCCAAATGTCTGCTAGTTGGTCTTCAGTCCTCATGTAAGGTGTACAAATCTCTCCTGAGTTCAACTTCTCCTTAATAAAATGTCTGTCTATCTCAATATGCTTAGTCCTATCATGTTGAACAGGATTATGTGCAATATTAATAGCTGCCTTATTATCACAGTACAAACTCATTGGACCAGTACACTTGAGTCCCAGTTCCTGCAATATAATTTTTATCCAGAGTAACTCACAGACTCCATGAGCCATAGACCGAAACTCTGCCTCTGCACTAGATCTGGCCACCACTGATTGCTTCTTGCTGCGCCAAGTTACAAGATTACCTCCTACAAAAGTGCAATACCCAGATGTAGACCTTCTATCTGTAACAGAACCAGCCCAATCAGCATCTGTACAGGACTCTATCCTAAGATGATCATGTTTAGAAAACAAGATCCCTTTCCCTGGAGCCGATTTTAGATAGCGAAGAATCCTATAAACTGCTTTCAAGTGACTTTCTCTTGGGGAATGCATAAACTGGCTCACCACACTCACAGCATAAGCTATGTCTGGACGTGTGTGTGATAGATAGATTAATCTTCCAACTATTCTCTGATATCTCCCCCTGTCTACCATAGCACCATCCAAATCATCTCCCAACTTATGGTTTGGGTCTATAGGAACATCACATGCCTTACAGCCAAGCATACCAGTCTCAGTAAGAAGGTCAAGGACATATTTCCGTTGGGAAATGAAAATGCCATTCTGAGATCTTGCAACTTCAATTCCCAGAAAATATTTTAGATTCCCCAGATCCTTAATTTCAAATTCTCTGGCCAAATGGGACTTCAGATTCTCGATTTCCACAACATCAACTCCAGTTATGACAATGTCATCTACATACACAATTAGAGCCGTCACCTTGCCTTGTGAAGAATGTCTAATAAACAAGGTATGATCACCTTGACTCTGGTTATAACCACATCTCAGCATAGCTTGAGTAAATCTCTCAAACCAGGCTCTAGGAGACTGTTTCAAACCATACAAAGATTTCTTCAACCTGCATACCTTCCCAGAAATACCAACATCTGCAAAGCCAGGAGGAATATCCATATACACTTCCTCCTCTAAATCTCCATGGAGAAACGCATTCTTTACATCTAACTGTTGAAGAGACCAACCCAAAATTGCGGCCAAAGATAATAAAATACGAACAGAATTCATCTTTGCCACAGGTGCAAAAGTTTCATGATAGTCAATCCCATAAGTCTGTGTATATCCCTTTGCTACCAATCTAGCCTTATATCTCTCCACTGAGCTATCTGCCTTATGTTTCACTGTGAACACCCACTTGCACCCCACTGTTCTCTTGTTTTCAGGTAATTTTACTAAGTCCCATGTATGATTTTTCTGAAGAGCTCTCATTTCCTCATTCATTGCTTCTTTCCATTTCTCATTGCTCAATGCATCCTGTACAGTTTTAAGAATAGAAATAGAAGACAACTGTATAGCAAAAGCACGATAAGGAGGAGAAAGTTTGTGATAGGAAACAAAGTTAGAAAGAGGATGTTGAGTACATGATCTTACTCCTTTTCGAAGAGCAATAGGTATATCAGAATCATCAATAGGACTAGAATTACCAGAGTTACCTGAGTTTGGATCAGATGAGGGATATGGCTGAGGAGCATTGATATTTACTTTCTGCCTCCTAGAATAAACCTGCAACTGTTTTTCACCAATAACATGTGGTTCAGGAGTAGGATCATGATCAGGGTCAAGAACCACAGGATCAGGAACCAAAGTAGGCAAAGTGGGCAAAGGTAACTCCTCTTCGTCATGTTGTGGCATATTCTCCCCCTGAAGAGGAGAGGAGGAAAAATAGGACACTGACTCAAAAAAGGTAACATCCATAGATACAAAACGCTTGCCAGAAGAGGGATGATAGCATTTGTACCCCTTTTGAGTAGGTGAATAGCCAAGAAAGACACATTTAAGAGCACGAGGATCTAATTTGCTAGGAACATGACTGGAAACATGAACAAAACAAACGCACCCGAAAATCTTAGGAGGAACTAAAAAAGGAGAAAACGAAGAAAATTGGGGAAGCAGCTCAACCGGAGCTTTGAAAGATAAGATGCGAGAAGGCATTCTATTGATAAGATATGCAGCCATGAGAACTACGTCTCCCCAGTAAGGTTTTGGAACCTTCATAGTAAACATAGAAGCCCTGGCCACTTCAAGGAGATGGCGATTTTTTCTTTCAGCAACTCCATTTTGTTGAGGAGTGTCAGAACAAATAGTTTGATGAACTATCCCATGTTCTTGAAAGTAGGAGCTAAGACCACCCACTAAGTATTCTCCCCCATTGTCTGACCTAACAATTTTAATGGATTTGTCAAACTGAGTTAACACCATTTTATGAAAAATTTGGAAGCAAGAGAAGACATCACTTTTGTGATGTAATAAATATACCCAAGTAGTACGAGAAAAATCATCAATAGAAGAAACAAACCAACGATAACCAGATAAAATTAGAGTTCGAGAAGGACCCCAAACATCAGTATGAACAATAGCAAAAGGGAGCAAACTTTTATTAAAACTTATAGGGTAAGACACACGATGGTGCTTAGCAAGTTCACAAGATTCACAATGAAATTGGGAAACACTATTCTTCAAAAACAAAGATGGAAAAGTCTTTTGTAACAAGAAAAATGAAGGGTGTCCTAAACGCCTATGCCAAAGCCAAATCTTGTCCACAGAGCTGGTTGTACTCTCTGAATGGTGAGCTTCTGGAAGAGTAGTCGGATTCAGAAAGTAAAGTTCATTGCTCTCTCTACCATTGCCAATCATCTTCCCAGTGACTAGGTCCTGAAATTCACAATGAGAAGGAAAAAAGGTTGCACTGCAGTTAAGATCTTTGGTAATACGACTGATGGAAAGTAAATTAGTGGAAAATGTAGGGACATGTAACACAGAAGAAAGAGATATAGATGGAGTAACAGAAATAGAACCTTTCCCTGAAACGGAGGATAAAGAACCATCTGCAACTCTCACTTTATCCCTGCCTGAACAAGTCTTATATGATGAGAATAAAGTTGGAATACCAGTCATATGATCAGAAGCCCCGGTATCAATGATCCAAGGCGGAGATGTACATGATGCATTTAATGAGACAGCTAAGTTACCTGAATGAGCAAAAGAAGTAGAGGCACTCGAAGGAGTAGAGGCACTCGAAGGTGATTCCAGTTGTGACATTAGGCATCTGAAACGGGCAATCTCATCCTGGGTTAGACTAACCTTCTCAGACTCAGAGGGAGGTACCATTGGTAGTACCACCAGGGTTTTAAAAATCGGCCGATCCCATACGTATCGGGCGATACGTATCGGAAATTCAAGGCACCTGTACGATATTTACGGCTTTACGGTATGAGAATCGTAGTTCACATGGTATCGGGGCCGATACCATACGTATCGGGGTGTAACGGTCCTGTACACCGTTCCGATACACCATATGAAGAAACCCAAATGTCAGAAATTTCAGAGTTTCTTGATAAATTTGGACATTTATTTGCTTTTTCTTAAAAAAAAATGATAAAATCTACCCATTTTATGCATTCAATGTTGGAACTGAGAAGATTAGAAGAAGAAATCAAAAGAGAAGAGGAGAGAAGGAGTCGGAAGGAGAACTGGCCTGCGAAGTTGCTGCCGCCAGGAGTACACCACCGGCGACACTGCCGCCGACCAGATGGAGCCACGCCGACTTCCCTGACGTCGTCCGGTAAACAATCGCAAGCCACCTTCTTCGTCGTCCGGTGGTGAGGCGGTGAGTATCTCCTTTCATATATATATATATATATATCATACGCGGCGCTGAAGCTGAAGACTGAAGAGTCCTCCGTGTGAGAATGATCCCGAGTGTGGAATGATGGTTATATATAAATTGAGTCAAAATTGAGGTGGAAAAGTCAAAATTGATAGTTTATTTAATTTTTTCACACAAATCAAAGCCTGTTAATAAATTATTAATAGTATAAAAATTCTAAATTAGTATATATTATTTAATTAAGGCTAATTTTTTTATATTATTTAAATAGAGTGTAGATTATTTTTTTTTTAAAACTATATTAATTTTATATGACTTTTTATAAATAATAATTTGTTATATAAATTTATAAATCATAAAAATTTTAAAATAAAAAAACAATGAAAAACATTTATTAAAATAAATAAATAAATTCAAAACCTTTTAAAAATTTTATTAAAATAATTTCAAAAAAATAATTTTTAAAAAAAATATAATAAAATTAAAAAAAGTGTAAAGGGTGGTTGTAAAATTATTATAAATCAATTTATACTTAAAAAATTATAATTTAGTTTCAATTCAACTAAACTAGCAACATATATAACTTATTTTCAATTTGTTTGAAATGATAATATTTCATATCAAAATTTTATATAAATAATTTTATATAACTATGTATAAATAATAACTTGTTATATAAATAATTAAATATATAAAATTACTACTATGATGAGGTGCACTTAATACTAGAGCCACTTACGGTAAATTTTTTGAAAAACTGACCGTTGGATTAGATACTCCTATTATGTATGTCATGCCTGCCAAAAATCAAAGTGATCCAACGGTTGGTTTCCGAGAAAACTGACTGTAAATAATTTTATTTTATTAATATATTTTTGAAGACTTGATAACTTGAAATAAATGCACTAGAACTCTTTGAAAACATTAATATATAGTACTAAAAGGTTAATACATGCATATCACTGCTTTTGGGGGTTGGTGTGAAAAAAAAAAAAAAAATTCACGGCCACGGCGTCCGATACCCGTTACGTATCACCCGATACACCCGATACCCGTTACCCTTTACCGTTACCCGTTACGGACCCGTTACCCGATACTTAAAACCATGAGTACCACTGATGAGGAAGAATCAAAAGCCTCATTCAAGGTGGTATGATGAGCCCAGGTGCGACCCCTGGTAGTACCTGACCTACCCCCTCGACCCCTGGTAGGTCCTCGACCTGTCAGTTTCCAGCAAGTCTCTCTTGTGTGACGGGTCTTATGACAGTAGTCACAAATGAGTTTATCCTTGTCATCTGAGCTCTGAGAACCATCTCGACTTCTCGGACCCCCACGAATATCATATGGAGTGGTAGTAGTCAAAGCAGAACGTTATGGAACTGGGGAGTGCATCATAACCCCTCGCCTACTTTCTTCCTGTTAAACATAGGCAAACACTTCCCGGAGAGAAGGGAGAGGTTCCTTCCCTAATATCTGGATGCGCACCGGGTCATACTCTGCATTAAGGCCACTCAGAAATCCCATTATACGATCTTGCTCAACAAGTTTGTGAACCTTCAAGGCATCTGCAGCACAAGCGGCCTGAAAATTCTGATAGAAGTCAAGTTCCTGCCAGAGAGCTCGAAGAGTATGAAAATAAGTTGTAAGGGATAAATCCCGCTGGGTGGTAGCATGAACCTTTTTCCGTAACTCATAAATCTGAGCAATATTCCCTATCTTAGAATAGGTCTGTGATACTGCATCCCAAATCTCCTTAGCAGTCTTAAGGAACAAATATCCATTGCTAATCTCCGGTTTCATAGAGTGTAACAACCAAGACATAATGGTTGAATTTTCAATATCCCATTTAGCATATCCAGGATCAGTCAATGTGGGTTCAGTAACTTGGCCATTCACATAGCCCATTTTTCCTTTATTCCTCAGAAATAAAGCTGCTGACTATGACCAAGCAAGATAATTCGATCCATCAAGTTTCGAAGTAGTAATTTGAAGTGTTGGGTTATCGGAGTGACTACTAATCTGACCCTCAACCATCCTGGGTTGGGTTTGAGTAACATCACTGGCCTCTGACATCTCTTATACTTGTCGCAAGCCTCCCACAAGCACTCCACTTACAATGGATAGCCCAACCAGCAGCAATACAGGACAAGAGACTTGAAATAAGTCAAAGGAAGCAAACAACTAACCCACAGTAGAGAGGTACACGGGCTGGCCTCTCATGGCAGCACCTCCGGTTCTAGCTAAATCCATTGTTAGACCTTCTAAACCTCAATAAACCTCATCTAAAATTCAAGGGGACACCAATATGCCCTATTCGGATCCTTTAGAAGGCATTGGAACTAATCAAAGCAACCCAAACAGCCCCAAGTTGCAAATCTGGAAAATCATCTATTTTTCCAACAAATCACAAAAAAATTCGAAAAATATACTTAATGCAGTCCAAAAATTATGAAAAAATCATCAATAGGTTCGTTGGGATGATGCGATCCAACCCCAAGTGTTTTTTATATTAAATGTCAAAGTTGGGTCTGACGTCATCTTCAGTCATGATGACGTCAGCGCCGCTGTAGGAGAAACCAGTCGACTGTGCTGGTGTAGAATGGATCGATTCTCAGCTCTGATACCAAGTTGAGTTTGATGATTAATGGAGAAGAGAGAAAAAAAGAGAAAAAGAAGAGAAAAAGAAGGAAAAAGAGGAAGAGAAGAGAGGCGGCTGTCTCGTGAGAGTGAATCTCACATTCAGTAACCTATTTCTATTAATAATAAAGGAAATTACATAAATACCCCTTTACATAATAAGCCTAATAATCTCAACAGAAAGCTCATCCACTTCCCTATCATTAAGATTTCTGAAAAAATGAAAATCCCACGAAACCGGAAACGAATATGAAAGCACAAAACTATTAATGATTTGTCCAAATTTTTCAAAAAAAAAAAAAAAAAAAAAAAAAAAAAAAAAAAAAAA
>JAESVK010001327.1:1464379-1483609 GCA_017140935.1 Hamamelis virginiana | reverse complement strand
AAAAAAAAAAAAAAAAAAAAAAAAAAAAAAAAAAAAAAACCAAAAGTTTGCTGTCCTACACATCTCAACTCAACTAAGTCTTAATCCCAAATACATGCAGTTGGCTGTCCTACATTTTTTTATAAAGTAAACCTACATCACAAGATAACATAGATATTCTTTTTGTGATCTGAAACAGTTTTACTATCCACCCATTATCCAAGAAAAAATTACTGATCTAACCAAAAAGAATATGATTAATTAAGAGAAACTTTAAACTAGTCTAAACAATCAAGCTAATTTTTCAAAACTGTCCACCAGACAAACATAACAGGGCCTTTCATTCCCAAAATTGAAATTCCCAAATTTGTGTGTTTACCTGTTGCACATAGAATACAACCTCCAAGGGATAACCAAGCCTTAGTTGAGTTCCTCTTAAAGAAATAATAGATGTGAACAGGATTAAATGCCCTAAAGACATCGGTGTCATACTTCACAAGGTTGTAGATTCCAATGCCCCCGAGAGAACAAAACCATATGAACAAAGCTGGGCCAACTGCAAGTCCAACTTTACTTGTCCCAAACTTCTGTACACTGAACAAAATTACAAGAAATGCAACTGAGATCATCACCACTTGATCTGCACAATAAAGGGGGGAAGAAAAAAGATAAAAGTCATCAATACAACTAGATTGACTCAATATAATATTGCAATTTGCAAATCATAAGTGCATCAACAACTCCAGTATGTCTCACAGAAACTAGTATTCTACTCCATCAAACCACTTCAACAGCAAAGCCACATTAAACTGAAATATGAATCCATAAGTCATCCCTAATTTCTGATTTAAAACTGAATCTGATTTCTGGCTAAAACTGAATCTGATTGATCTATAAACTACAATGTAATACACAATGTTCTTTAATCATGGATGTACCTTCTGCAGGAATATCATTCATAATAGATAGCAAATATTCCAAATTAAGGCCACAGGAAAACAACAATTAAAAGATGCAAAAGAAGAACAAAATCTTCAATTCCATAAGATTAAAAAGACAATCAATAATTACTTTTAGACATGTAATCATACAGAGGGGACATCCATGTTGCATTGGGACAGAAGAAGTGTCGGAGTCTGACACAGGCATTGAGTACCAAACTTTAAAAATTACTTATTAGAGTCTATTTCATTTTTATTTACAATAATTTCATTCTAAATTGCTTTTTAGAGTATATTTCATTTTCTTCCAAAGGTAAAATTTTCAGGTTTTACTACTAGGCATCGTCATATCTTAGTTGGTGTGCAGGATGGAGGGATAGTCAATGAAATACTTGGGTTTGCCTCTAGGAGATAATCCAAGGATGGACTCTTTTTGGGAACCGTTAGAGAAAGTGGGGAGAAAATTGCATAGATGGAAGAAATCTTTGTTGTCTAGAGGGGGTACGTTGACTTTAGTGCAGCACGTGTTGTCCAGTTTGCCTATTTAGAAAAATTGTTGAAGGATTTTTTTTTTTTTTTTTTTTTTTGGTGTGGGGGAGGGGAAGGGAGGGAGTGATGAGGGTAAAGACCAAATTAGTTTGTTGGGACATTGTCTCTCGTCCCAAGGGAAAAGGGTGTCCAGCTATGAGTAACATTGTTAAAAGGAATATAGCTCTAATTGCAAAGTGGTTATGGAGCTTTCCATTGGAAAGTAACTCCCTTTGGCACAAAATCATTAAAGGTAAATATGGATTACAAGAAAATGGTTGGAATGCTAACTTGGGGAAGGGTCTCTACTCAGTGCCCCTGGAAAGATATTTCCCGAATATAACTTTCCTTCTCACAGTTCTTGTCTTTCAATATTGGGAGTAGGACTAAAGTTAGATTTTGGGAGGAATGAGGATGTTTGAAGGGGGAAGAATGCCTTTGTATATTTGTTTTTTTGATCGTATGCGTTGGTCCTTGGTTCAAAATGCTTCTATTGCCGGTTTTGTTCTTTTTTTCTCCACTTATTAGTTAGGACTTTTGTTTTCATCGAAATCTCAACGATAGGGAGCTTGACGAATTTCCCTCTTTATTATCTACTTTCAAGGGGGTGGTTTTGAAACCTTTGGTCCAAGACAAGAGGAAGTGGATTGTTCATCTTATGGGTTTTTCTCTTGTAAATCTTTTTTTTAAGTGCAATGATACCTTGTTATCTATTTTGGTCTTTGTAAGATGATTTGGAAAGCAAATTATCCAAAAAAAAAAAAGATGATTTGGAAAGCAAAAGCGTTCCTAAAAGTTCAGATGTTTTCTTGGGTTGTGGCTCATCGGAAGATTAATACCAATGAGATGTTGCAAGGATGAATCCCAATTTGACTCTTTCCCCTCAGTGAAGTGCATTGTGTAGGAGCAATGAAGAGAGTTTGGATCATCTATTTTTGCATTGTCCTATAGCTATTGTTTTATGGCAAGGATTGCTTTGGCATACGAATATGCATTCGGTGGCTTCAACTTCTACTTCTGCAATGTTGGAAATAGAATTGCGGGTTCTTGGGTTGTCTAAAGAGCTTTAATATTATGGAGATGTGCTGTTCTAGCAATTTTTGGGTTATTTGATTAAAGAGAAATGCTCGTATTTTTAAGATGATGTAACAGTATTAATGGTCTATGGGAGAGAGTACATTTTTTGGGTTCTTTTGGGCTTCAATGTCTAAGGAATTTAGGGATATTCGTTTATTTGATATTATGGGAAATTGGGTTTCGATGTGTGATTAGTGGGTATGTTGTGTTTTTGTAGTTGTCTTTGTTTTGGTTTTGTTTTTGTTTCTCATTCATATTTGTAAAGTAGGACATCATGTTCTCTTTTTTCCCTAATAAGAGATTCCTTGTTAACTATCCCAAAAAATAAAAATAAAAAGTAAAGATAATAACAAAATTTTCTTAAGATTAAACAAAAAATTAGGTAAAGCATAATGTACCAAAAGGAGGTCAGATTATACGTGACACTATGAGCCTACGAAAAACAATAAATAATTAAAGTTGATTTTTTGATTTAGAGGAACGTGGTTTTTGTGAGCATGAGACTAGGACTATGGGCCACCTTTGGGTAGGCATTGCCCATTCTCTGCTCTAATTGCTCCTGCTTGTTTCTTAGATTTGAGAGCCAATGAACTATGATTTGAGATTTGCATAGTCTGCTTTGGTTTTAAAACACTGGTTCGGCTCCCAAAGGTCTATACCTAGGAGTCCCATTTGGAAAGAGAGGTACCTGGTAGTTATAACATTTTTTTTTATAACGGGATACTGATAGTTATATGTTACTACAGTTCCTTTGGGTGCTCTTGTATTTAGATTATAAGGGTTCTCAGTCTCTGATTTTAATGGTATAGGATTATCTTAAAATCATTACTTTAGATAAAATTAGAAACTTCCACAAAAACTTAGACAAGATAGAACTAACCCTGACATCCACCATGGACATGTTAGTGGTTATCCAAGAAGAACCTAAACTTCCTAAGCAGTTATCTCCTCCAAAAATCCCGTCAACCAAATATTGCAGCTAAATAGTGATGCCAAAAGATTCTCCAAGTAGATAACCTCCCAATACTGTCAGGCTGTAAGTTCCTAAAAAAAAGTAGGAGACCACACAGTGTCCTTATTTGCAAAGGATGTCAAAAGGTCATCCACTTAGGCATATGCGACCAGATTTAACCAAAATTGATATAGAAATGTATGCCATTATGGCAAATTCCAAAATGAATATGCCGTCATAGAACATTATTTCCTACCAGAAAAGCAACTCCTTTTCTAAACAAACAAGAAAACCTTGAAATTCCCCTCTCCACAAACTGCACCCTATGGCTATGTTACACGTAAAAGATCCCACCAAAAGTATCCTCATAAGATTGTCTTATTCTTCTCCAGATTTTCGCAACAATTTCTACCTGGAGGTCCTTTATTCATCATCAAAATTGGATGGATCTCCAAACCAAGTGCCAAAAAATCCCAAGATTTTTTCCAATAAATCGTCAGTTGCTATATCCTGTCATTGAGATATGCAGATAGTATGATTATTCTCTTTTCTGTTTGTTAAAATTTGCCACCTGATCACTACTGGATCTTGATCAAACGTGATGTTTATACAAACTACACATCATATCAATTAATCATTTTCTAACAAGAATTTACTAATTGATCATTAATAAGCCTTATTCACTAATTTTTATATGGATACCACTAGATTGCCATCAGACATGCATGCTATGCTGTCGAGGATAAAAATCTTGACCAATGATCACGCAACCATGGTCAACTGTAGCAACTTGATGTTGTTGCAGGATAGACAGCAACTTGTAATTATCAGTTTGTAGACATTGCATCAAAAAATTCTCAAACATAACAAACCAAATGCAATTGTCCTAAAAACCAAAATTGATTTATTTTTCTTTTTAGATACCAATGCTGTAAACTACCACTCCACATAGGGACAGGATGCATCATTTTTACCCCGGAACCCCACCCCACCCTTCCAACAAACAGTAAGACCAGGCAGAGCAGCTAAGACCAGGCAGACAACCATAATTTTATTGACTTATTAATGGAAAAAGAAAATACTCTGAACAAGTAAAAAAAATTTCCGATATTATCTACGTTCATATCTATACACCAAACAGGAATTTAAATAATCAATGACTAAAGAAGACAAATCATTATAGCTTAACACCATTAATTGGCAGAATATCGCATCACCTTGCTTAATTCCAGGTATTCTAACCTTTAGGCCACCGACGGCTGACATTACTGCATTAAGAAAGAAAGAGAAAGATATTGAGTCATAAAGTGACAACTAAACCTTGGCAAGAATAATGCAAACCTACTGTTTACAAGAACAATGACCTAAATAAAGTATATACACCTAAAACAAATTCAAATGTTTTGTTCATATTGTATATACTAAATCACTCAAGAGCAACATAAATCACAAAGGAGAACAGCATAAAAACACCTGACATTGCTGGGGTAACAACCCCATCAGCTATCACCATGGAAGTACCAGCAAGCACTAACATCAGAAGAAGCTTTTTCAGTGTCAGCGAAGTCTCCAATCGTTCCTTAATTCTAAGTGACCTCTCAAGTTCTGGGGATGGCACCTTTAGCCTGAAGCTTGATATACGGGTATCAGATGGAAGTTGATTTGGGAGAAGACTGACTTTAGCATGCCTACAAATCAAAGAGTATAAAGCAAATGTACCACCTGCAGCAGTTGGGTAACAATGAGGAGATGGTATTTCTCTATACACACCATACAAGCAAACAGGAACATACGTTCATTCACGTGTAAATGCATACCTTCTCCATCGTCATTAGCCCAAAGAACAACAAGAACATACTTGATCAGTGGGATCAAGATTAAAGTATACAGGACCAGCGATAAAGCTCCAAGAACATCTTCATTTCCATTAATAGGCGCCTTGCTAAACATCACATTGAAAGTATACAATGGACTTGTTCCAACATCACCGAATACAACCCCAAGTGTCTGAAAAGCAAGTATAATTCTCCTCCAAAAACTGAAGTCCTGCAATATATTGAGGCAAAATTTATTGAACTAGACACATTATATTAAGAGAAGGCTCCTTGGAAAAAGAGAAAGGGAGGACAAAGAAACAAACACAGAAGCAAGTAAGCAACAATATAAGGGAAGAAATATATCCCAAGTCCCAACAAGAGAACTTAAAGGTCAAGGCTTCTCTATTCAATGTGAAATCCATATCTAAGCTGGAAGAACTAGCGCCAAAAAAGAATCTGCTGACCGATCCACAAGAAAACTCATAGTTCATTCCAAAAGAAACTACTGACCAATCCAGAAGAAAACTCATAGTTTTAGACTGAAATAACCATATTTGTAGGGACCGAGGGAGGAATTGGTAGCCTTCTACACCGACTAACTATATGAACTTTCATGTGTAGGGAGAGCAACTGAAATAAGATTTCTCGGAAAAGTATATTATAAGATTCCATATCAGTGGCTGAGCCTTATTTTTCACCTGCAGCTTTTTAGTCTAATTTTTTCCTTTAGAGAGGGGGGTGGTTGGGCACAAGGTAATGAAATCTCGATATTGAACCAAATCATTTTGCTTTCATAACTATAATCCAATCCACCTCTAGGCAATTCTGAGATAGACATATTGCTTATCAAAAACATATACTGAGATACACATCCATATCATCCGATATTTAGAACCTAGGGTAAACCTACTCTTTTTGCTTTAATACTTTTCTTTTAAGAAAAAAAAATCTGCTTGTTCATTTAACCTATGGTGGGCTTAACCCAAAGAAAAGGTCATGTACATGCTCAGCCACACAAGAACAGTAATCAAAGATATCACTCCAAGGTATCTGGTAAACAAATTACATCTTGCATTGTCATTGTCACAAAAGAATCAGGGTCACCCTATAATGAATCAAGCTTAGTAGATTAAGGTAAGGCTGGTTTAGTTTTAATCATCTAATTGCATTCATCAAAACATGTTCGAAATTTATCCACCATTCAAATAATTTCTTTGAAATTAAATGGCTATAATTATCAAATCAATGATTTTTTAGTTAATTTATTCTACCAAATGGGACCCATCATATGGTGGGTTCAAATCTTTTTGTAATGATGACATGGTGGGATGTGAGTAATATAATGCATTAATGGATATAGATTTGCGGTTGAGGCTTCGGATGCAGGCTACTTCAGTAGAATGAAAAACAACTTAACTGAACTCCCCTTCCTTACTAACAAAATGCAAAAAAGCACGATAGTTGGAAGGGAGTAACCCGAACCATGCTCCACAAGGAGGAGTGGGGATTTTCCTTTGATTGAAGGCTTTTCTAACTATTCTGAATGCAGGCTTGGCTTGAGATGCAATTCTAACCTATCTCATTTCCAGTGTCATTTAGCTGATAGGGGCAAAGATAGAAGTATCGAAATTGTGACATTGGCTCCATCAAGTGCAGTTCGATTCACCGTAAAAAGAAAGAATGAAAAATAAAAGTGGTTGAAACCTTGGATTGGTTTGGTTCTCATGATTCTTGATAACAACTCAGGATCATGATTTGCCAGTCAATGGGAGACCAACAAACTAGGATCATGTGTCTGACATTATCCAAACCATTCCCAAATCCTAATGTAAGTCTTCACATACAAAGAATTCTACAACCTACCCTTATCCCTACATCCCATTCATTAGATTCATAATAAGGGCCCATTTGGAAACAGAAGCAGAAGAGAAGCAGAAGCAGAAGTAGAAGAGAAGCGGAATCTAGAGAAGCAGAAGTAGATGCAGAAGTCAGTTGCATTTGGATACTGTATTTTAAAGTGCTTTTGGCACTAGAAGTGCTTTTACTGCCTGTTTGGGTATCATATGAAGAAGTTGCTTTTAATTATGAATTGACACAATTACCCTTGACAATAAAATTATAAATAATTTTATTTATAAGGATAAATAATATGAATAATATTATTTAATAACTAATATGAATGATATAAATAATAAATCATTTAAATAATTTAAATAATCTTATTTATAATTATAATTTGGGGTTCAAATTAGCGGTCCACTCCTCAATAGGGTAGATGGGATAGGTATTTTTAAAAATCAACCGTTGGATTAGATGCTCGTATTATGTTTGTCATGCCTGCAAAAAATCACAGTGATCCAACTGTTGGTTTATGAGAAAACTAACGGATGGGTTAGGTTATTATGTGGAGGATATGAAGGGAAAGAAAACTGTTTTAGTTATTTTTGTAAGGGCAATATTGGTATTAGGAAATTTTTAATATCAAAAGCAGAATCACAAAAAGGAAAATCACCCAACTGGGTGATTCTCACAAAAGCAGCTTCTTTGGCTTTTGGGTAATTTTTGAAGCTGCTTTTTTTTTTTTTTTTTTGCCAAACGGTGCGCGAGCTGCTTGTGATAGGGAGAAGTTACTTCTCCCGCTTTTGCTTCTAAATCCAAACGGGCACTAAAAGAACCAAAGAGATAGACTTATTGGCCAAAAGGAATTTACAAGATCTTTGATGCTTGAGAAACCTCTCCATAAAACTTCATTCGTCACCTTATTTCTTCAAATTTACATTCTTCTTCCAACTCCAGTAGTTAGGGCTGTAAATCTGCAAATATGGAGACCCACCAAACTCTATGGAAAGCAATTAACTAGAATATGCCCTTCTTTTTCGTATTTTGTTTCTCTGGATGTTGATTTTGAAAAAGGATCTAATTTTTTTGGAGACATGCGATCAGAATAACCCCTTTATATTTTGCTTCCCCCATTTGTACCATATTTCTTTGTCTATATTGGAATCCATTGCTTCCCATCCAAAGGCAGCCCATCTTAAAATTTCAAGTTTCGTAAAGATCTTAAATGAATCTAAATTTCCTCTCTAGTTGAACTACTTGAAAAACTTAAATGCATTTATATTTCTTCCCCTTTCCAGGATTCAAAATCTTGGACTCTTGAGCCCAGCAGATCCCTTTCAGTAAATCCTTCTCAATGCTACTTATGCTACAGCCCAGATAACATTTCTCTCACACTTCTCCATTATCTATATTGATCTGGCCCTCTATAACTCCCCTAAACGCAAAGAAACCATTTGGCCAGGTGCTTATAAGGGGGATAATACATGAGATATGCTCCAAAAAGTAGAGAACACAAAACACCCCCCTCCCCCATTCAAATGTATATCATGTACATGAAATAGGGTGAAACTTGTGGCCACCTAAATACTTACTGACAGGAGGCCGCTCTTAAGCAACTTCCTAACAAAGCAAAAATCAGTTGCGTCTCTCATAGTGACATCTCCTCCCTCCCGTGTTCCTTCTTTCCCAACCTCAAAGGACTAAGAGGAATATTGATCAAACAAAAGTGCTCTAATTGTCACTGTTTTAATCATTTGGGGTGAGATATAACTACCGCATATTCCACGATATACATGAATCAATACAAGACAAAACTGAGAACGTCCATACTAAAGTATGTGGGATTAACTACTAAAACTTAAGATTTCTTAGTACTAGACTTAGCTGAGTAGAGTTATCTGCTTTCTCAACAATTCAAAATTACCCTTTCCTACACTTTCCCAACAACCAAACAAAAGTGAAGATCAAGCTCAAATCAAATTAGTAGCAACACTTAAAACCAATTCGGAAATGCACACACCTCATAATCATTCCTCGGAGCGCCAGGGACCTCGAGAGCCTCGACATCGAAGGAATCAATCCGAGGCCCAGTCCGAATCAAGCGCTGCTCAGCATTATCATCTTCTTCGGAATCCAAGGTAGCGCGGGGCGGCACATCCTCATCGTCGTCATCGATGTCCGAATCTTCATCGTCATCATCCTGAAACACCCACCGAGATTCCGTGGAGTCCATAGACGCCAACCTTCCATTGTTCTCCCTCTCCGACACCTCTTCCGCCATGAATTACAACTGTATTACCAATGATTATGAGGAACGATGATTAACGCATTATTGGTGTCAGAAAGAGATCGAATCAAATCGAACTGAAACCCTAGAAGTTTAGGGATAGGGGGAGGAGAGAGAGAGAGATGTTGGTTAAGGAGGTATGCGTGTGTGTATACAGGACAGCAGGAGTGTGTACGTTATGCTATATTTGGATCATGGTGAAGGTGGTGGTGGTCTCGTGCTTGGAGATCACGCGAAAAAGGAGAAAGGGAAAACGGGAAACGGGGTTCAAATCAAAAGTCATAAATGTAACTACCTTTACTACCGCCGATTGGTAAATACTTGGGGTACTTGGGGTACTTGGATCATTGTTTTTGCCATCCCGGTCGTAGAGATAAATTGCCTGAAGTACCTTTTTACCAAAAATTGTAATAGATGCTAGTGGAGATGCCATTATATGGTATTTCTCATGTAAAGTTACGTCATATAATTTCATAGGATCAGTTATAAAACGAATTTAAAAAGAAAAAAAAAAATTCGACTGTTGATTTTAATACTATTAAAAAATATATATTTAGATTATTTAGAATTTGATATAAATAATAAAATAACTAATTAAATAATGCTAACAAAATGTAGGGGTGGCAAATGGACGGGTTTGAGTTGGGCATAAATGGGTTGGGCCACAAAATGACCATCACCCATTTATGACCCATTTAACTAGTACCCATTTAGACCCAAACCCATATATCATGGGTCAACCCGACCCGACCCAACAACCCATATATCATGGGTCGACCCTGTTTATGCCAAATTTTACCAGCCAATGACAGTAGGCCACGTGGAGATGATATAGGAATTATTAAGTAGCATAAAAATAGGGAAGTTTGTTAACTAGCTAGTTAAAAGGAAGGTTAGAGTTATCCACGTGGCTAATGTGTATTTAAATTAATGAGAGGATAAAATAGACACGTAGCAAGCTGATGAAGTGGGTAGTTATCAAAAGAGGAATTTTAGCCATTATAGGAGATCGTGTATGGAGCCTCAAAGCAACGTTTTCTGCTGGGAGGATCATGGAAAAGCAATGGAGGTTATGGCTAATGGAGATCATGGGACGGTTATAGATCATGGGGGGAGCAGTTTTTCTCCAGCCGTGAAGCTATAAAAAGGAAACAAGGTGCAGCAATGAAGGCCCCCCAACAACTTCAACAATCAAACTTCAAGCATCAAGTCTTGTCTTGCAATTTTCTTTAAACTTTGTTCTAGTTTTAATTTCGTCCAGTCTTTGTGTTCAATTCTGTATTTACTTTTGCATCCGACATCATTTTCGTTCAAGCATTTATCATGACTTTCGAAGGATTGGTAAGCTTATCGTTTGTAAGTATTTCAATTTCATCAATGAAGTCCAAGTTCCTTTTAGTTCAATTTATCTCATGTGTCTTTACTATCGTCTATTGATTGTGATTTCCTGTTTGAATATTTTTGCTTTAAGGACCCATAGGAAGTAGTACCCCTGACTTCTATTTAATCGCCTGATCGTAAAAACAGTGACCTTCTAGGCCTTGAGATCCCCGGTCTTGAGTTTCTGCTGCCTAGACAGGTGCTTGGGGTCGTGTTCAAACGATCTCTGGACTTTGATTAGTCCTGGCACGCCCGCGCACACACCCATCACGTGACGAGAAATTTTTAGCCGAACACCATTTTGGCACGCCCGGTGGGACCTAAATTGACCATAGTTGAATGTCACAGAGAGTTACTAGGTCGATGAGTAAAGAATCTAATCCAACCCACACCGGGAAATCGCGCACTGAGCGATCCCAAGGGGATGATGTCGCTCTAGCAGATCTGATGAAGGTTATACAAGATATTCCAACTTACTTGGTACAAGCTGTACGAGACCTCATGGTCAGTATGGAAGAACGTCAAGTTGTTCTTCAAGAGACCTTGGTCGACAAAATAGAAAAGATGTCAGACCAACAGCATAATCTTTGTCTTGAAATTTCAGGCTTATTAAAGTCTAACCAGCCAGCTGAGAAGTCCAGAGATTTTTCTCTGAACAAGGAACAGACCGTGGAAAACGAATCCGCTGGTCAGAATATCAATAGTGAAAAGAATGGCTTAAAACACTTGAGCCATACTAATCAATCAATTAATATGCTTGAGGATGAGCGACCGTACGTTCCACCACCGCTTAGGAATGGAGATACTGGTCAGAAAATGGCTTTAGGAGCCTCTAGTTCCGACCCGATGGCCAAATCTTATGGCAAACAGCCAATGGGTACTCAGACACTCGGGGGGCAGGCCTCTAAGACTGGTTTTACTCAAGCCAATGTCCATGGCCTGCCATATGAAGATGATGATAGGTTTAGACCAAATTCTCAAGACTGGTATTCTCATATGCCCGGGGGGCAAAATGGGAGGCCGTCAAGTAAGACGTATGTATCCCCGGTCTTATCTCAAGACCGACAGACTGGAGCCCGGCCTTCAGGCGATAATCCCGGCCATATTCCGGCTGATCGGAATGAATTGATGGCTTTAGTCCATGAATGTGTAGGCCAGACAACACATAGGTGACTGACTAGACCTTTGTATCGGAAACCTTACCCAGAATGGATTAATAGGAATAATGAGTTTCCTAGGGGCTATAAAGTGCCTGATTTTACATTATTTACTGGAGAAGGCGGCCAATCTACTGTTGAGCACATAGGCTGTTTTACTATTCCATGTGGTGAAGCCTCAGTTAACGAAAATCTAAGACTGAGGCTATTTGGCAATTCTTTGACCGGAGTTGCATTTACATGGTACATTAGCCTGCCGCCTAACTCAGTTTTAAATTGGCGGCAGATGGAAGAAAAATTTCATAATCAATTCTATAGACAGGAGCCCGAGGTTACAATGGCAGACCTCTCGTTACTCAGACAATTATCTGGCGAGCCAGCCGAGCAATACATTAGCAGATTCAAGAAGGCTAGGAATAGGTGTACCGTTTTCTTACCAGAGCCAGAGTTTGTGAAATTGGCTCAAAACGGTTTAGGCCTAGAGTTAAGGAAAAAGTTTGAAGGTATGGAGTTTGATGACTTATTCGAGCTATCGGCACGTGCGGCCCGATATGAAAGGCTATTAAAAGAAGAAACACAGAAGTCATCCTCCACCTATGGGACGTATTTTCGAGATCCCAATGTTGAGATTGATTTAGCTGAGGTAATCGGCAATAGACCTATTGTTTGTAAGTCTTTGGTCAGGAAAGATGTTGAGGTCCCGGTTGACCCAACACGAAGGAGAAATATGATGGATACAGCTAAGAAGTTTTCATTTGATATCACAAAGGCCTCAGAGATCTTTGATCACTTATTGGCCGTGAAATTCATAAGACTATTAGATGGCCATAAACCATCCTCGCGTGATGGAGAAGATTATTGTAAATGGCATGCATCTAATAGACATGGTACTAATGATTGTGTCGTTTTTCGTCATGTACTGCAGGGTTGTATAGACCGCGGCCTTTTGAAATTCCCAGAAAAAGAAAAAGAGGCTATGGCGGTCGACACTGATCCCTTTCCTGTTGCAGAAATCGCTGTAGCTACGACTGATCTCAAATCTCTGGGATCACAGCCTAAGAATGGAGAAACACAGGCTAGACCTTTTATTCGAAGGCCTAGGATGGGACAGCGACCGATGTACCGCTTTGACCAACCAAACTTTCGAGGTTTCAGAGCTCAACCAGTTCAGAATTTTTGTAATCATTGTAGTCACCAAATTCAAAGGTTCCCTTGCCCACAGTTTGGCAGACCTTCATGGCAGCAAGCTAGGGCACTAGGGAGACAGCCAATGCACCAGCCAATGTTTGCATCAACGTTCAGGCCTCACTTCCAACCTTGGAATAGATGGGAATGGAGACCAAAGCCTTCTTTTCGAGATACCCCCATATCAACACCGGAGGTGGCTCAATCCCAAAGACTGAGAATGGTAAGGCCTCCAATAACCAAACCTGGAGTTTGGACTCGGCTTCAACATCCAAAATTTCCAGCACCGCTGACTAGAACTCAGAAGAGACGCTTACAAAGGCGGAGAGCTGAAGAGAGACACCTCTTTGACAAGGCCCAGAGTTCCAACGTCGGGAATGGTGACCAGGCTTTAAAAATCTCAATCACTGGTAATAAAAGACAAGTGCTGAAGGTTACGACCAAAAGAAGTGGTAAGAATGAAGAAACTCATGGTTTATTCTCAGTTTTAGATAGTGCAGGTGAAACAGGTACTGATACAAAGGCGGACAGTCAGTTGGCTCGCCCAATATCTCAGACCTCGGAATTCCCGGCCTTTCAGCATGATGATGAGGAAATCAATGACGAACCAATTCCAACACAAGAAATAGTTTTGAAAGATGACAAGGCCGAACAGATAGACGAAGATCAGATTTGCAGCTTCGAGGACTTGGAGGACAATTTCTGCATCCAGTTTGGTTCATTACCTCCTGTAATGGATTGTAACGTCACCATTATATTACCTGCTGTTTTCCAAGCCAAACCAAAAGAAGAAGTAGAAGAGATCGATGTTGGGGCTAAATCAGTCAAGGGGGTTTCATGCTTGATTGAAGAGGTGGAGAAAATGATAGAGACCGGAGATATCGAGAAAGTGGAAAATATAATTTTTGAGAAACCTCCAGAGGCCATGAACCAACATCTTCGGCCTTTATACGTTAATGTCCATATTGATGGGAACCCAGTCTCAAGGGTTTTGATCGATAATGGAGCCGCAGTAAATATTTTGCCAAGTTCTACTTTGAAAAAACTTGGCAAAACTGAAAAAGACTTGATTCCAACAGACGTGACCGTTGCCAACTTTTCAGGCGGTGTAACAAAGACCAAGGGTGTCTTGCCTGTGTCCTTGATGGTAGGTACAAAAGAATGTATAGCTGCCTTCTTTGTAGTTGATACTTCCTCCTCCTACAATGCTTTATTGGGCAGTGATTGGATCCATTCCAATTGGTGCATTCCATCTTCACTTCACCAATGTATGATTTTGTGGAATGGTAACAAGGTAGAAGTAATTTGGGCAGACCAAAAGCCGTTTGTTGCAGGCTCAAATACTGTTGAAGCACATTTGTATGAGGAAGAGGTTGGGCCTATCAAATTCGTAGGCCGTGACAGAAATGGAAAGCCTAAGGGATTGACTACAGTGAACAAGTCATTCTCCAAGCTAGCCATTGAGAAGGTGATGCGAGAAATCTCCAGGCCTGGTAATATTCTGCCTCCTAGGCCAGAGCTAACCTACATTGTGGAAGAAGTTTAATGAATAAGTTCTTCAAGGAAGAAAATATGGGGAAGATTATGGCGGAACTTTCCCAGAAGTTAAATGACTACGCCAAATTTGAAGGACTTTATCATGTTGCCGAGGCTGAATGTATTTTAGAAGAAGACGTGGAGGTCGGGGATTATGATAGTTATGGTATTGAAGACCTCCAACCTGCACCAGCAAATATGGAAGACCTTAAAGCAGATGTTCAAGATCCATTGCTAGAGGTCAATCTGGGTGATGAAGAAGATAAACGACCTACATTCATCAGTGACTTGCTGAATGAAGATTTCAAGAAGAAGTTGATCTTGCTTTTGAAAGAATACCGTGATTGTTTCGCATGGAGTTACCATGAGATGCCGGGCTTAGATCGAAAAGTTGTGGAACACCGATTACCAACAAAGCCGGGATTTAAACCACACAAGCAACCTCCAAGACGCATGACTCAAGAGGTGACAGACAAAATCAAGGAGGAGATCGAAAGGCTTCTGAAGGCCGGGTTTATTAGACCTATAAGGTATGTGGAATGGATTTCAAATATTGTACCTGTGCTTAAAAAGAACGGTAAATTACGTGTTTGTGTCGACTTTAGAAATCTAAACTTAGCAACACCTAAAGATGAGTATCCCATGCCTGTTGCGGATGTGCTTGTAGACCGGGTTGCTAACCATAAAATACTTTCTTTCATGGACGGTCATTCGGGCTACAATCAGATCTTTATAAATGAAGATGATGTTCATAAGACCGCATTTAGATGTCCAGGGGCAATTGGTATGTTTGCATGGATTATGATGCCCTTTGGATTACGAAATGCTGGTGCAACATACCAACAGGCGATGAACGTGATTTTTCATGATTTGATTGGAAAAATAATAGAGGTGTACATTGATGATATTGTTGTCAAATCAAAAGAGGTCGAAGATCATTTGGCGGATTTAAGAAAAGCTTTTGAAAGAATGCGGAAGTACAAATTAAAAATGAATCCCGCCAAATGTGCTTTTGGTGTGAAGGCCGGGAATTTCCTGGGCTTTCTTGTACACCAAAGAGGTATTGAAATAGATAAGAACAAAGCTCGGGCAATTCGAGAGGCTAGACCTCCATCTAATAAGACCGAGTTACAAAGATTTTTAGGGCAGATTAACTTCTTACGAAGATTTATCTCTAATCTTTCAGGTAAAATCTCCATTTTTACGCCGTTACTCAGATTGCGGGCGTTGGAAGATTTTAGATGGGAATCAGAGCATCAAAAGGCTTTTGATTTAATAAAGCAATATCTTACCACACCGCCAGTCTTAATACCGCCAGTTCCAGGCAGGAATTTGAGACTTTATATTTCTGCATCGGATAAATCTTTAGGGTCTATGTTAGCACAAGTTAATGAACATGGCCAAGAGCAGGCCGTGTATTATCTTAGTAAGACTTTAACTGATGTTGAACAAAGATATACTTCAATTGAGAAAATTTGTTATTCTTTGTTTTATACTGTTGATAAATTGCCTCATTATTTTATGAACAATGTTGTGAATGTTATTGCTAAATCTGATATTGTGAAATATATGCTCTCACAACCCATATCTAGGAGCAGAGTTGGTAGATGGGCATTGGCCATGTCTGGCTATGCCATCCATTATATACCACAGAAGGCAGTAAAAGGCCAAGTTCTAGCAGATTTTTTGGCCGATCACCCAATGCCTATTGAGGTTGATGTACAGGTAGATTTGGGAATGGTTCAAGTGGTACCATGGCAGCTCGAGTTTGACGGATCTCGCACGGATGAAAAGGCAGGGGCTGGTGTTATGATTACTGCCCCTAATAATGTTAAATATGAGTTTGCCTTTCAATTAGATTTCATCTGTAGTAATAATCAAGCAGAATATGAGGCCTTGATTATTGGCCTTGAAATACTGTTAGAAATGGGGGCTAGATATGTGGATATCATGGGAGATTCGCAATTAGTTTTGAACCAAATTAATGGCACGTATAAATGCCATAGTTGGAATTTATTGCCATACCATTCACTAGTCATTCAATTATTGAGAAATTTTCAAGACGTGACTTTAACTCATAATCCAAGATCATTGAATAGAGAGGCAAATGATTTAGCTCAACTTGCCTCAGGTCTCAATATTGAAGAAGGAGAGGTCTCTAAAACAATTTTGGTTGAGAAAAGGGCCTTACCTTCAATAAAAACGAGAGGCACAGAGGTGGAAGTGTTTAGTAATGATATAATTCAGTCTGATTGGAGGTTTCCAATTATCAAGCGTTTAATAACTCCTAATAGGCCATGTGATAAGAAAACTAGGTATATGGCCAATCAGTTTGTGATGTACTCTGGGGAGTTATTTAAAAAGACTGATGATGGATTATTATTAAAATGTATTAGCCAACAAAAATCTATGTTAGTAATGGCAGAGGTACACGAAGGAATTTGTGGGGCACATCAGGCCGGGATAAAAATGCGTTGGCTATTATGGAGACATGGATATTACTGGCCCACGGTCTTAAAAGAGTGTATCAATTATGCTAAAGGCTGTATAGCTTGTCAAAAGCACGGCCAAATCTAGCATATACCTGCCACTGATTTGAATTATATTATAAAGCCTTGGCCTTTTAGAGGCTGGGCAATAGATGTGATTGGGAAAGTTTATCCACCATCTTCAGGATCACATGGGTTTATTATAGTAGCAATCGACTATTTTACTAAATGGACGGAAGCTAAGCCTATGAAGGTTGTTGATCAAGAGGCCGTAATTAGGTTTATTAAAGAGCATATTGTGCATAGGTTCGGCCTACCTGAAACGATCAACACTGATAATGCCAAGTCATTCGTTGGAGATCAAGTGAAGGCATTTGCAAGAGAATATGGGATTAAACTCACTAATTCTACTCCTTACTATGCTCAAGCAAATGGCCAACTAGAAGCCGCAAATAAAACTTTGAAAAGCATTTTGAGCAAAATGTTGAATGAAAAACCTAGGACTTGGCATTTACAGTTATCCGAGGTCTTATGGGCTTATAGAACTTCATTCAAGGAGAGTATTGGAACAACTCCTTATGCCTTGACCTTTGGACATGATGCGGTGTTACCTTTAGAGGTCACCATTCCATCTCTAAGAGTGGCTTTACAAAATGATTTGTTACCTCACGAATATAATGAGGCCATGCTATTAGAGTTGGAAAATTTATCGGAGGAAAGATTAAGAGCCTTAAACAACATTGAGGTTCAAAAGAAAAAGATGGCAAAGGCCTATAACAAAAGAGTAAGATATAAGGCCTTTGCAGTTGGAGACTTTGTTTGGAAGGTTATTTTACCAATTGGGACCAAAGACCCAAGGTTGGGAAAATGGTCCCCAAATTGGGAGGGCCCTTTTGAAGTCTTAGATGTAATCCCAGGAGGGGCATATTCATTGAAGGAATTAGCCACAGGAAAAACAATTAAATCTATCAATGGAAAATTCCTAAAGAGGTATTATCCCACTATGTGGGAGGCCATCCAAAGGGATGGCCAAAACAACTAATTCATGTTTATTTTTGCAGGACCGTCAGGTTTAGATGCAAAGAAAGAAAAGAGAAAGATTTTTATATTGCTACAAAAAACTCTACTTTAACGATTTCCATAAAACTCCAATCCACCAAAATACTTGTTCCTACAACATCCAAAATTTTGAAATGTTCAACAAACCAAAACACAAACAAAGTGTCCAGAACAAGACACAAACGCCCAAAATTAAAATTGTTCACATCCTACCATCAAACCAAATTCATTTACCAACCATAAAAACCCATCCACCATGAAAATATCCAAAACAACCACCAAACAGTAGCAAGAAAAGAGTAATGTTCAAGGGAATGAAAATCAAACCTGACGGTCAGGAGGGAGGCAAGCATCAAAAGTCTCCAGTGAAGGGAAACCTTGAGCATCAGTCCATTCTTTCATGAGTTTAAATTCAGCCAGCTTTAGGTCTTCAAATTTATTAGCCCAAGTCTGAGCTTCAAGGCCGGTGGAACTGTATTCACGCCGCTTTGAAGAAACCTCAACCCATAGCTCATTGAACCTTTTGTCAGCAGCCTCCATAGCAGTGACCTGAGAATCCCGAAATTGTCTTCTTGCCTCCACTTGGTTTTGAAGATCTTGAATTTGTTTCTGGAGGTTGGCAATTTCAGTGTCTACATCCTTAATCCCTGTCTGAGCCGCCACCTTTTGATTACGAAGGCTGAGCATGATATCTTTGTTCGCCTCGATAAAGGTCTTGGTTTGTTGGCGTTGCTCAAGAAGACCCTCCCATTTCCTCCTATCCGCTAGTTTCAATCTGAAATCTTTCACGAGATCCATAACCCGAGACATGCGGAGATAAATCTCGTTCATAAAAGGTTCATACTCGGGAACACGGCGTAAAAAGTTATAGCATTGAACAAGTTCATTGGCCATGTCTGGATCAAGTGATTGTTCCACAATCAAGCTTCGTTTTAAAGCATTCAAGGCTAACATTGGGAGTTTTACACTGTAAGTACTTTGATTTAATGGGTTTTTATTCTTAT
>JAESVK010001327.1:1430549-1454379 GCA_017140935.1 Hamamelis virginiana | reverse complement strand
ATAACCTCCCTTGTTTGGACCGATCATCAAGGTCGGGAAGATTTGTATTATGCAGTTCTAGAAATCTAGCCTTCTTTTCCTCAATCTCTACCTTAGGTAAACTAGGGTCAACATCAGGAGGAAGATCGGGTTTTGGAGGAATAGCACGTGCCTTAGGAATGGGATCATCCAAGGTGTCAAACCATGACTCGAGGTCTTCAGGGATGGGAGACTTGGGATCAGCCATTTCTGTTTCTATGGAAAGAGACAGGAGCGGGTTCTCTTCAATCAATGCTCGAAGCTCAAAGACTGGAGTTTCTGAGTGGTCACTGGGAGTTTGGGGCGAAGATTTGATGGGAGAATTTGACTGAAGTTTTTTAGTGACAGGGGAATTCTCGGCCTCCTTTTCACTGTGCTCAAGATAAGGACCGCCTTCACCACTGCTGGAACTATCCGAGAGATCAATTGTACCAACAGAAGGCCGAGGAGTAGTAGATCTACTGCCAACCAGACGTTGGGATCGTCGAGTAGGGACCAAAGGACCACGAGTTGGAGACGGGTTTTCTTCAGATTGTTTCCGCAGACTGTGGATTGGTTTGCTGGGAATTTTCTTCTTTGAAATACTCGGTGCTTTTGGTGCTGTTGCAGGTGGGAGAGTTCTTGATTTAAACATAAAAGAAAGCTCAGAGATGTCTGGCTTTACATCAACAAGGCCACCTATAATATCAAATTGCAAAGAGTCATAATCCGTGATAAAAGAATACACATAGCCATGAAAATGAGTTGGGAACAAACTTACTGTCTAATTTCCTCCGGGCAGTGGGTTTCTCTGTCTTTCGGCCTTTTCTTTTACGAAGTATAGGAGAAGGAGGTGAGACAGCAGAAAATACGGCCGATAATGACAAAGACCCAATTTTATTTTTGTAGGCTGAAGACCACCAGGTCTTGAATTCTAATGAAAAAGAGGGTCTTTCGGGCAGAGGAATCATTTCAAACTTGTCTAGGGTTTTCTCAAGCATAAGAGAGATAGCCTTGACAGATTCTTCATTGGAAAAGATGACTCTAGTAGTGGCTGGAGAATTCTCAGAGAAAAAACAAACTGGGGCAGGGAGATTCAAATGGAAACCAAGCTGACGGCTCACAAGATTTGGGCAATAGATTTCGACCCCGACCTTGGGCATTCTTTTCTCAAAGAAGCCAGCATAGTGGAGGTCACGAACTAAGAGGTACGAACACCAAATTTGATTTTGTTTGGGTAAGTGTTTGTCAGAGAAAGGTGGTTTTTGCAAGAACCAAGATGGCCCAAATTCACGAGGGCCAAAAGGATAAAAAAGCTGATCATCCCTTTGGAGGGAAAAACCCCAGAAGAACTCAAAGTATTCAGAAAAAGACCGAGCAGGAGGCACATAAGCAATCCACTTATGGCCATAGGATGGAAGATCTTTACCATGGGTAGGAGAGGGAAACAGCTCAGGAAAGTATTCATAGAACCACAATTGGAGAAGCCAATGAGGACCACCAGAAGGTGCCAAAGATTTAGTTACCATTTCATAAAGGCCTCTGTATAAGTGGCCTAAAACATAAGGTGCCAAGGCCAGTTTTCGGCCTGCGGCCAAGGCCATGGCAACTCTGTGGTATTCTTGGGTCATTTGACCAGATTGACAACAGAGAACAAATCTACAGAGCCATTGAAGAAGAAAAGCACAGTGTTCTTGAAATGAAGCTTTGTTGGGAGGGGATTGATTTTCTAATTCAATATATTGAGACCAGGCCACAGTAGCAGGGGCGAAATTGAAAGAAAAATCAGGACCAAGATCTGGGACAAAAGCCGCAGATGGGATTTCCCCCATCGCAGGCAGTCCGGTTAAAGCACAAACATCCATAATGGTGGGAGACATATGGCCACAGGGGAAAGAAAAAACATTATTGGAATAGCTCCAAAAACAAGCACTAGCAGAAATAAGCCATGGGTCCCTCGGAAATTCATGTCTACATAACTGAATGTGGTCAAAGATTCCTAGGTTTTTCCATTGTTTCCCAAACTGAGGTTGGAGTTTATCCAACCATTGGACCCACTCTTCCTTTGGTTTGGGCCAGGCTCTAGGGGTTTTGTCTTTTGTCCACTCGTTCCATTTCAAGACATCACGATTCACAAGCAGCAGTTCATCAGGATAGAAAGGGAAGTGAGATTGAATAGAATCAGGCATAGAAGAACATTCAATGAAAATAGGACCTATTTGATTATCATTTAGTACCTTTTGAGAGTGAGGAAGCTTGAGGAAGACGTCAGCAATGGGGTCTGTAGGAGTGGCACTAACCAGAGGCTTCTTTTTCGCCATTGACGCTGAAGAATACTGAGATGAAAAAGGAAATCGAAAGAACTATGGTGACAGTAGGGTTTTCGTTAGAAGACCTTGTTACCAGAGAAATCTTGAAACAAAAAGATGAAGGTCAATGGAGAAGAAAGAGAGAGTTGTTTGAGTTTTCAAATCTCAGAGGCAAGAAAAGAGATAAGGACTTCGTCTTGATCATCAAACAAAACTGGCAGGTGATATGATGGCCTGAACGTTTAGGGAAGCACGAAAGGTCTGGGATTTTAATGCTAATAATGATAAAGCTGTGGATGGGACGTGAAGGCTGATAAAACGGCTGAAAGATTCGTTGGGTCAGGTGTTTGTTTTATTTAAATCTTTGTTTAGATAAAGCCGTTTTATAAGGGAGTTAATTAAGATAATAAATGAAGGCCAGATTAGATGGAGTCTTTAGCCGAGTATTAAGGAGTTTTTAAATTTTAAAGAATCCTTTAGACACTTAGCGGCTATAAGATTGGGTAAGGCCGCGATTGTCCAAATCTGGATAAATTTTGAGGTTTAAATCTCTTTGATTTCGATTTAAACTCAAAAGGGGGGCAAAGTGTTTATGCCAAATTTTACCAGCCAATGACAGTAGGCCACGTGGAGATGATATAGGAATTATTAACTAGCATAAAAATAGGGAAGTTTGTTAACTAGCTAGTTAAAAGGAAGGTTAGAGTTATCCACGTGGCTAATGTGTATTTAAATTAATGAGAGGATAAAATAGACACGTGGCAAGCTGATGAAGTGGGTAGTTATCAAAAGAGGAATTTTAGCCATTATAGGAGATCATGTATGGAGCCTCAAAGCAACGTTTTCTGCTGGGAGGATCATGGAACAGCAATGGAGGTTATGGCTAATGGAGATCATGGGACGGTTATAGATCATGGGGGGAGCAGTTTTTCTCCAGCCGTGAAGCTATAAAAAGGAAACAAGGTGCAGCAATGAAGGCCCCCCAACAACTTCAACAATCAAACTTTAAGCATCAAGTCTTGTCTTGCAATTTTCTTTAAACTTTGTTCTAGTTTTAATTTCGTCCAGTCTTTGTGTTCAATTCTGTATTTACTTTTGCATCCGACATCATTTTCGTTCAAGCATTTATCATGACTTTCGAAGGATTGGTAAGCTTATCGTTTGTAAGTATTTCAATTTCATCAATGAAGTCCAAGTTCCTTTTAGTTCAATTTATCTCATGTGTCTTTACTATCGTCTATTGATTGTGATTTCTTGTTTAAATATTTTTGCTTTAAGGACCCATAGGAAGTAGTACCCCTGACTTCTATTTAATCGCCTGATCGTAAAAACAGTGACCTTCTAGGCCTTGAGATCCCCGGTCTTGAGTTTCTGCTGCCTAAACAGGTGCTTGGGGTCGTGTTCAAACGATCTCTGGACTTTGATTAGTCCTGGCACGCCCGCGCACACACCCATCACGTGACGAGAGATTTTTAGCCGAACAGACCCGTTTTTTTTTTTTTTAAAATAAATAAAAACACATATACACACCAACAAAAAACTTAAAATAAAATAAATTGCCGCATTTAACAACAAAATTTAACATGTCATATTTAAATTCTCAACAAAAACTATGTTCTTATAGTTATTCAAAATGTCACAATTTTGCAATCAATTTTTTTCAAAAACCATCCATTGGATCATCCTGATTTTTTGTAGACATGACATTCATAAGATGATTATTTTATCCAACGGTTGATTTTTTAAAATATATTTTAGCCTACTTAGCCAGTCCCAACAATTGAGGAAATTTCATTCATAGATCCAAGGATGAAGGCTGCTCTGCTAGTTCACAGTGCCCAAATACATGATGACACATTCTAATACAATTACATTCTCAGCTGTGATTTACATTAAATTTGAACAATTCTACAGGACCAATATCTGAAAACAAAACCACGTAACATTTCAAAAAAAAAAGAACTTTGTGCCCTTTCTCTTCAACTTCTGGTTCTTCAAAAAAATGTCACACTCATACCTAATCAATGATATCGGTGGTAAAGTTTTGTCTAGAAATATTTACACTTTGAAAATCTTCTATGAGTTGTTCCTCATCTAACAAATCTTCTTCAGCTTCATAAACCAATTAGAAATAAGAATTTAGCATGATACATAAATACAAAAGTTAAAAGAGTTTAATTAATAACATCAAGTTTAAAATGTACCTTCTAATCCAAATAGCCAGTCTCGAGAACATAACAAAGCCTCAGCATTCTTTGGAACAATAGAATTTCGGTATTTATCAATGATTCGACCTCCGATGCTAAATGCGGACTCCGAGGCAACAGTAGTTATGGGAATGCTTAAAATATCCCTCGCCATCAATGAGAGTTTCGGATACCGAATGCTATTTGATTTCCAAAAATTAAGAATGTCTAGATTCGTATTTTGCTTTCTATCAAGGCTAGGCTCCTCTAAATACAAATCTAGCTGGGACTTATTTCTATTCAAGAGATAATGTTGGCTCTCAAACACATCGAACTCCTACATTAATTTAACATTTCAAATATATAAATATTAAACATAATAGAAAAACAAAAGTAAAAAACAGTATACTTCAAAAGAATCTTATTTCAATATAAACAATAAAATAATCTATCTGTAAGACCCCGAAATTTTCAATAGTAAATTTTCTTAATTATTATTATTTTATTTTATTTATTGCACACATGGAATTTTGTTATTGGCCATAGTGTGCCATGTGGCCACTTTTTGAGAAGGGTGCATGAGAGTGTTATGAATGCATTATAATTGAAATGCATTATTGTGTTGGCAAGTGGTGGATGATCACTATATTATATTTTATTATTAAAAAATAATATATATATAGTATATTTATGATTGATTCTTTGGGGAGGACGGATGGGAGAGTGGAATTGAAAAGAGAAAGAAAGTGAGGAGACAAGAGTGGGGTAGAGTGTTTTGGTTTTTTTGTTTGCCACACTATATATATATGGATGGGGGGAGTAGATTCAAAGGACCGACATCCTTTGTAGCCTTGTGGTTTGTCTTGGTATGGTGATCTAAATGTCAAATATTCAAAGGCTGGTAGAGAAAGGTGGATGGGAAGAAGAAAGTTAGATAGAAGAGAGAATAGTGTGGTGGATTGAAATTATAAGAGGGAATAATGGCTTCAGAGAAGGGGATTTCGATCACCCAATTTTGAGGAAGAGTCGGAGAAGAGGAGAAGGAAAAATAAGAGAGAAGAAAAGGAAAAGAAAGAGAATGAGAGAAAAATGAGAAGCTAAGGGGAAGATGGAACTGAACAAACGCAGAATACTCGGTAATTTAATTGCATAATTCCGAGCTTAGTGAGGTAAGATAGTATTTCTATTTTGATTATATTTCAATTTTTGGAATGGAATATGGTATGATTTAATGATGAAATAATGACTTACATATATATAATATATGTATATCAATGGGGATTTCAAATCTTGGATTTTTATTTTATATGAAAATGAAAAGCTGAAACTTTGGGACTATTTTTCCCATCAACTATATCAACTCAGGATCATGTGTACCAAATTTGGAAATTTTCCGATGAGTAGATTAATTTCTATAATTTTCTGAAGTTTAGAAATACTGAAACTTTGAAAATTTGTAGTATATTGTGTATATGTCCGAAAATTCTGAAATTTGAGTATATTGTAAAGCTTGAATTTATGGATTTTTAGAGACAAGAATCATGGAAAAAGACCTATGGGTGAATGAAAATTTCTAGAGAGAGAGCTTCCTTGAAGCTTTAATAGTAGACACAAGGTGTATTTCATAGTTTATCGAAAAATTATGATTTTTACATATATGGTATAGATTGATTTTATATGAATTTAGAACTTTGAATCACTTCAATTGGATGTGAATTGTGAGAGAAATTGAGAACCGAAGTTGCCGAAAAATCTGAAATTTTATTAACGAGCCTACTTTGGCATCATTTTTAAATATGTTCGGATGGGAGGTGTTATACACCACCATTATATTTTGAAAGCTTGTATCACACAGATTCTATAACATCTTGAATCATCCAAATCGGATGAGTAATGAAGGAGATATAAGTGTGCAAAGTTGGACAAAAAGATAGAAAATATTGACGTATCATGTACGTGAGTGTGCATGTATGATTCTGTGCTATGAAGGTGCATAGTAAACAATACACCCTCAATTGCAAATTAGTGCTTGTGAATATCATTTTGACTTGGAATTATTTTTAAAAATCCTATTAAATTAAGTTGATATTATTGGGTACAAAAGTTGCTGTTTGGGAGGCATGAAAGAGCCTAGAAAATTATGGAGCATAGTGAAGGTGCACCATAAGGCTTACCATGTGACCTCATGGTATTTTGACTATTCTAGTATGATTTTTCAATCTAACAAAATTTGATAAATTCTACAAAAAAAATCAAACAAGTATACTAGAATGAATTATTTTATAGAAAAATACATGTGGATAGAAAATTAACTATCTTCCAAATTGTGAGTCTTTGGAAAATAGTTAAAAATCATGAATAATTGATTTTTATAAAATCATGATGATTAGTGAAAGATCTTAGAAATACAAGTTATGGAAATCATATTGGCATATATATATAAACTGTTAATATATGCATGTGATATTTGTAAAGTTTATAACATGCTGTTATTATTATGAATAAAATGATGAAGCATGTTAATTGTTATGTATAAAATACATACTTGTGATATTTGCCATAATTATTGCACATAAAATTGGCATATGGCATGTGGTGATAATGTTATGAGAAAGTGACTGGGCTTAACAGTAAATTCCATACATCTCATAGTAACAATGTGTTTTAATAAAATAAAACCGTACACTTGTCATGTGAATATGCGTATATGGGCGCGCATGTTACGCGCGCAGGCAAAGCGGACAATATTGTTACTTGAAGAAGTATGGGGTGTTACAGTGGCACAGTTACATGTGGTGGCTCAGGTTGAGTGAGCAGAATGATTTATTTGTATATCACTGATATAACTGTGGATATGAGATATATGTTGAGTTGATATACTATGAAATGTATGCACGAATTGACATACATGAATTGTTGATATGAGATGTATGCCATATGTATTGCATGTAATAATTGCATCTGGCATGAGACACAGTTACATGTGAAATATATTGCATAGAGAATCATATGCATTTATGATTATTTTTGTAACTGTGGAAACGAGGAGTTGAGATACCACCGATGGACAAAAGATCCTGGAAACAGTTAGTGCACTAATATATCACCCTTGCTAAAAACAGTACGTAAATCCTCTTGTCAATGAGTGACAATCGCGGTAGGTCCTAAAAAGGCTGGGACTGGGTGATATACATCCTAAAAAGGCGGGGATACTGTTGTGGTAAGATGGTTGAGTACCTTAAAAATGAGGTAGCCATCTGTTATGATGAAATGGTGAAATGGTGAATCCTAAAATAAGGTTACCATCAGTGTGAATGGTTGATGTTTTGCAGGAAAAGCAGAACAGAGAAAATGACAGGTATGACTGCATGAGCATTGCATCGTATATCTGTCATATGCATAAAGCATGCATGTAGTGTAAAATTATTTATTGTGAAAAAGTGATGGATATATTCTGTAATATATATAAATGAATTACAGATATGATGATTTATTTATGTGATATTTGGCTGATGATAAAATTTGTTGACAGATATGAGAATGTGGAAGGATGTGAATATTTCTGAATGTGTTGAGAAAAGAAGATATTGTATTCTTGTAATATGATTTACAATAATAAAAATGACTCACCGTGGACGTAGGCAATTTTGCCGAACCACGTAAATCCTGGTGTTTGTTTATTTTTCTGCTATGTGTTTTCTTAAAGATGATGACACATTATCAACATGAGACTCTATCCAACTCAGTAAACTAAATGGATGTTTCTGGAATTCGAGTACATTACGGGACTGTACTCATGATACAAACTAGTACTCAGCGCTATCTTTAGTTTTTGAGATGTTGAAAAAAAATATTTAAAGACTTCCGCACGCGTATTTTGAAAATCTGTTTTAAACTGTGTTAATTTTAAAAAGAAATTACTCAAAAGATAAGCGCTTGGTGTTTTATGTCACTGTGGCATTTCCGCATAGGGGTTACCCTGTGTGGGGTGTTACACTATCTTACTTGTATATCATCTCCAACATCATCATTGCAGCCACTACCACCACCACTACTTCCCATTAAAGCTTGATTAGTTGTTGAACCAGTTGGGGATAAGTAAACATACTCTTCAAAAAGTGAGTACAACTTCCCACGAACATATGACACATATTCTTTAGAATTGGCCTTATTCAATTTTGTAAAACAAAATTCCACAAACAATAACTTGTAACGTGGGTCTAAAATCACGGCAAAGGACAATATCAAACTGTACCACTCCCAGTATCTATCAAACTTTCCTTTCATTTGTTTTGCCATAAAACTTATAACTTCATCCTCATTTTGCATCTCTTCCATTATCCGCATTTGAATCTTCCACACATTATGAAAATACAAGTTTGCAGTGGGATATGTACTTCCAGTAAAATGAGTTGTGATCTCATAGAATGGTTTCAAGAACTTAGCTATCCTCTCGGCCTCGTTCCACTCCTCGGGCAAGTCTTGAAATTGGAATCTATTAATTGCAAATGACAAAATGCACGACGAAGTAGAAGTGTACTTTCAAGCATGAGATATGTTGAATTCCACCTTGTCGAAACATCTTGTCGGACTTTCTTACCACTACTCAAAGAAAGTTGAGAAATATATTCTGCAAATTTTATCTTTCTTCCTTGTGAGCCTCGAACATACTTAACGCTTTCCCTAATCTTATAAATGGCTCCATCTATCACCTTCAAACCTTCTTGTATAATAAGATTGAAAATGTGGGCACCACAGCACACATGGAAAAACTCACCATCACATAACAAAGTTTCCGACAAAGAAATATGGTCTTTTAGAACTTCAACAAGATCATCATTATATGAAGCATTATCTAAAGTAAGGGAGAAAATTTTTTTCTCAATGCCCCATTCTTTTAATAGACTAATCATTCTCTCTGCTAAAATAGGACCATTATGTGGTGGAGGCACATAATGAAAATTCAAAATTCTCTTTTGTAATATCCAATTCTCATCCACATAATGTGCAGTGAGAGACATATAACCATCGGTTGTGAGAGATGTCCACAAATCCGAGGTTAAACAAATCCTACTAGGAATGGACACTAAAGCTTGCTTGAGTTTCTCCTTCTCTCTTTTATAAATTTTTATGACATCAGCCTTTGCAGTGTTTCTTGTAACTGATTTGACACAAGGATTTAAAAAACTATGCAACTCTCTATTGCCTTCATGTTCCACATACATGAAGGGATAATTGAGCTTAATAATTGCCATAGCCATCTTCTCGCGGTACATATTTTGATCTAATTCAAACCCTCTCCCTTGAGAAATGTTATTTTTATCTTTATGGCAATTTTCAAGATGACGATTTAAATTTGCAGTCCCAACACTAGACCCCACCGCATATGTAATCCCACATAATTTACATTTTGCCCTTTGTGTCCCATCCTCATTAATTGGCAATTTTACAAATTGTTCCCACACTCTAGAAATAACCTTCCTAAGCCTTTTTGAACCAATTGAAGAAGAACTTTGTTCTAAATTGTCATCACCACTATTCCCACATTCATTCAACATCATTTACAAATATAAACACCGCCCATAATATCATACAAAGTTTAGCACCTGAAGATTAAATTTTAAAGATCAATGTCAAATAAATTTAGTTCAACAATTTCTCAGGAAAAAAAAGAGGCATTAAAAAACTGAATCAAATAACCACCCACAGACTATATAACAGCCTAATATAATTCAATATTGTTTCATGAATTTCCAATGAGTAACACTAGTGACTAGTAGTCACTAGCATAATCAACATAAAAGAATATGAATAACCCACAATATTGGTAAAACTTTATAGATTAAGAAGAATAAGAAGAATTATTGCATATGAAGTTTGAATATAACAAAATAAGAACCAGATTTTTAAAAAGATTTACAAACAAGAACATGCCTAACTGAAAAATCTATCATATATGGTCAAACCAGGTCAAACATAAGTATTTACGTTAGAGTCTATCAAATCTTAGAGAATGGAAAGGTTGTACTTGTGTTAAACCTTTAGTCAAATCCTTGTGCATGTGAATCTTGAAAGTATCTAGACTTTTGCTTGTGCAAGTTATGAAAAAGAAAAATCAATGACCTTTGATATGACGCCAAATATAACAAGACAGCAAGAAAGGATTCCTGTTCTTGACCATAAATAGTTGGATAAGGCTTTGTAGAATTGAGTTGAGTTTGAACCAAAAATTTCTCATTCTACCAAACAAAAGATGAATTTTTTCCTATTGTATGGAGACAACAAAGAGCTATAAACATCAACGAGAACAAAGTTCTAAAATGGTTAGAACAGATGTAGGACAAGCTTGGAAATGCAGAAGTGGGAAAGCTCTTCAACAAAAAGATTACATCACAATATTCTTCAAGTCCTACAGAATTCAACTTCTAATTCTGCACATAATTCTTTTATACCCTCCAATTTGGTAGCTAAGAAACCCGAGAAAAAAAAAAGAAAAGAGTACAAGATTTCGAACCTTATGTTAGATATTATTCTGTTTTCCAAAACACAAACCAAGCCAAAAAGTGAAATTCTCATATTCAAAATCTAATTCCTTCTTACATTTTTCTCTTCAACCAAACAAATGTTTGTTTAAGTATCAAGGTATCAAAGTTCAAATGTTTGTTTAAGTATCAAGCTTGACCAATACCACCCACCTGGTATCAGGGTGGGTGGGATTCTGATAGTTCTAGCCCGCCCCAACAAGAAAAAAAAGAAAGAAAGAATTGCATGCTTTACCAAATGTTTGATCTGATCAATTTAAGCGGAATCTCACAGCCCATGTATAATTTCAATGACAAAAAACTGTGTAATCTGATCCATATTATACAAAAATATGTAACCAAAATGGTATTCAAAAACTAGAATGAATTACCCAAAAAAAAAAATTCGACTGTTGAATTAAATACTATTAAAAAATATATATTTAGATTATTTAGAATTTGATATAAATAATAAAATAACTAATTAAATAATGCTAACAGAATCATTCTATCAGAATGTATAATAATTCTGTAAATTACTGAATTATATACCGGATAGTATATAATTAGAGAATAAAATGAAAAAGAAAAAGAATACTTGAATAATAATTCTGTTAAACCATAATGCTATTCAAGTAACCAATAAACAAATGGATATACAAACCAAAATATACAAAACACTTAAAATAAACACTTACATATTTTCCAGAAAAACTGCAGAAGCTAAGCACGTTGAAAATGAACCAAGTTTAGTGTTTAACATTATGTCCTTAAGACAAAATACGTGTAACGCCCCAACTTAACATTCCTATCGACTCTTCCGAATTGGTCCACACGTGTCAAGTTGAAGGTACAATCTATCATGCTTATCCGTATTTCCTCACGAGACACATGAATCTTATATATAACAAAAATGGAATGTCATGTCCATACATTATGTCCCAATCAATATACATAAAGTATCCAATAAGTCAAATAATATTGCCAACAACCTTGGCAAGTAGGCCAATCAAATTATAAGATTTAGCAAAATATTTCAGTACAAACATTACATCTAACATAAGAATGCAAAACACATGCAGCAACAATCTTAAAGATGACTATCAACCCTTGGCAAAGAATTAAGTTAAGCCAGATATAAAAACCCCAAGGTCAACCTACAATCTGCTGCATGAAAAGCAGGAATGAGCCTCAAGTTGTTCAGTAGGAATAATACAATATCTACTAAATAATAATAACAAATTGATATATGGAAGGTTTATATAAAGCATTGATCTCTAATGTTCAATAGATTTATAAGGCAACTTGAAAGTAAAGTTTAAAAGATGCTTAGGCTTTCAATGAAAAAAAAAAAACCATGAATGTTGATGATAGATACAAGCAGAGCATATGTGTTACCTCTGAACATTTCCAGCACATCTAAACTTGGCTCAAATCGTACTATGGAACCATAAGACTAAAGCCAAATGATATAACCCGATCCACATAATCATACCTAATTATATGCAAGAAATTACACATTTCCATCACATTAGCATGGGAGTATTCTCGATACCATTGCCATTCTATAATTAGGAAAGAGGAGTATTCTCTGACACTTTCAATTCCAATCCATGTCTAAGAAAGAGGAATATTCTATGACTGTTTCACAATCATCACATATCCAAACCATACCCATAGCCACCAAGATAAATAAACATAAACGACTCAAGATATTACATCATCACATCATAACGAGTATACAAGGTCCCATCGTAAAGAGATTAGGAAGCAACTTACCTGAACCTCGATCACACATGGTAACCAAATGTATAACAATCCAAGGCCTTAGCTCAACCGTCATATATAAAACATATCCTCAAATACCATTGTTTTATAAAAATAGATATCATTTGGATATAAGTTCAAATAATTGTTTCATATGCCGTCATAACTTATAGAAAACATTTCACAAGGCAAGTCACCTTCCAAAATGAAAAACATTTTTACACCATTGCTTATGAATATCCTTTCTATTTCCAATATTCAATTTAGTTAAAATTTTAGGGAATAGCTAGTTGAAATATCTTATGATCGTTCTCATTTATAAAACAGTTCATGAAATCGGGCATATGCGTGTAAAATTAAACACCTCAATTATATTTACATAAACAGAGTCATAATATGCCCTTGTAATAATTTCAATGGAGTTAATAAAATAAGAGCTCATTCCCCTGTTGTAATTATATTATGTTCTGTATAAGAAAAATGGTTTATAAAGCAATGGGGTAAGTTCTTAAACCTTTCAGTACCATGCCTTGGTTTTTGTTTCATAAACATACCACTTAGTTTGACAGCTCATGAATTTGTAAATTCCATGTATTTATTTGACAATACAGTGAAACAGTAAAGTTCAAAAGTGTTTATAAATCATATTGTCCAAAGATGTGTAGAGTTCACGTAGTTCTTAAAGCAGTTATAAGACAGTTACATCATTATCAACAGCACAAGGGTAATTATTCCTACCTCAATACCACAGTGTTAGCCAACCTCTAACGGCTCCACGAGCCTCCCAAATGCAAATGCTCCATGCATCTCAATGCAAATGGTTCTCCAAGGAACCTATCGAACTGAAAACAACATATAATGCAAGTATGGAATCACAATCAAGTACAAAAGATCCACAACTTAAAAGCAATACCGAATATTTCCCAAAATCACTCACTCGAGACTTTAAGGGCTCAAAATCTCAAAATACCCAATCAAAGGCCCAAAAACTTCTAATATACGATCCCAAAGAAAGAAAAATAGAACAAAGGAGCAATCTGAAGAAAAGAGGGAAAAAATAGACAAAAAGAGAGTGTGCTTATCGATAGGCATGCCTGCTCTATCGATAGGAACCAACCCCTATCAATAGGATACTGCAACCTATCAATATTCCCTTGCAGGATCAAAACTCTGCAGACCGAGGAGTGCACCTATCGATAGGGCACCCCCGAAAATGCCCAGTAAAGAGCAGATTCGAGCATCTTCAACCCAAAACTCATCAATACTTCACCAAATCAAAATCCGACCATCCAAACACTAGATCTACCCCAAATAAACTTATACAACTTTAAATCCAATAGAAAACTCAAGATCTAATGGTGAAAATGTGAAAACTACAAAGTTTTCGGCATAAAACTCACATAAACACAAAACAAGGTTTAACGTCAAAACCATTCCAAATCTTTCAACAAAACTTTCAAACTTAACAAATCTACACATAGCTAACTCTTCAATACAAGCTACAACTAATAAAACCCCCAAAGATCAAACCTTTCACTTTAAAAACCCAAAAACCGATTTTATGAACAAACCACACCAAACCACCATAAAACCTTCAATAGACTCACAGAACCCAACCTTCTCAACATAAAACACCTACCAAAACTTCCCCAAACATAAAACACCAATAATCCTCAAAAAAAAAAACCATAAACCCGCAAAATGGGTATGAAAAGAAATAAAAAGAAAAGAAGAAGAAGAAAAGAAATGGGACAAGGAATCAAATCTTACCTTAATCGATGATGCGATGGCGGCGATGAACTCCGGTGAAGGCCCGGCGTGCTTCCCTTCTCTCTACTCTCTCTTCCGCTATCACTATACGGAAGGGGTTTTAACCCTTTAAAATGTCTAATGGTAAAATCGTAATTATTTCAATTTTTTTTTTTACAATAAAATTACAATTATAAAAACACAGGTTATCACTATACGCCCCTCTTATTAGTGCTTAGAGTTTACGGACGTCTGCTTCACAGGATAAAATGGTCATGTCTGTAGAAGAAGTACAACAATATGCAGACACAGCGAACTAGAAGAATGTTATCTCTTTCTTCGAAACCATGTAGACACATAATGAATGAACGACTGAATTGAGTAAAATAGACCTATAGCATATTAATCGACAAACCAGTGCCTCTTTGTAAAGTGCAGAAGGGAACCGTTAAAGACACGACCCTGTGCAGGAGCTGCAAAACCATATGCACTCTTTGTAATTGCAGAACAGTCATCACTATTTTGGCAAAGTTTAAATATTCAAATAGTCAATTTGAGTTAACCCAAAAAAGATAATGGGCTTGGTCTAAATGACCCCACCCAACCCGGTTAGGTGCAGTGCGAGTGTGGTTTAGACCAAGCCCAAGTTTGGGTAAGTCCTCTCCCCTCACAAAACTTTGGTACCACATGAGACCTAACCCATAGGTCCAATATAAGGGTATACAAGCACACAAGCTACCCACTACTTATTTAATGTGGGACAAAAATGACTACCACCTTCAACCACTTTCATATAGTTGATTTTAAACTACAATTTCTCATTCAAAACCTTAATATTTTGAGCTTATTAATATAATACATTAATCTCTTTATTGAGATTAATGCATTCCAATATGGGTCCCACCTCAAAAGGCTTGTGGGACCCATATTTAAATAAAGCTAAAGTAACTTACTTATGCTCAAAATATAACAATCCCCCACATGAATGAAAATTAGCTAAATAATTATGCATATGACAAATGTTGACTCGAGAGACAAATAAGGAGAGTCCCTGCATTAGGAAATGTAGCTTGTGGCCTTGAACCTTCCTTAGTGAAAGACTATCAGTTTTGTTAGCTAATCAGTGAACATGATGTCTTGAACTGTTCAACTCTTTGTGCAAACCAAGATAATAGAATTCACACTATTTCCCTCTAGACATTTTTTGTTCTCATGATTGTGTTCATTTTGGCCCTGAACAAACCTGATTTTCATGAGTGCTCTGAAGAATTTTAGCCTTAATATTCTCATAGAAGCGACCCTTTCTACACTCATATAGATGATTCTTATTAAGAGTATCCTGCTATACCCCACATGAATAATTGAATATATAAAAATCATTAAAAACTTAACTAAACATGATTCATGCTACAGGAATCACATTCTCATAATAGGAACAAGAAAGAGAATTTTCTTCTTAGTGATTCTTCTGAGTCACACACAATTAGGTTGTCACTTTTGAACCTAGATCTTAGGATCTCCGGTCAGCTAAGTTAGGTTTCCATTATGGTAACTCTTAAGTTTTAGGCTTTAAGCCCATTCCCCTCAATGAATTATGTTAGGTTTATCATTTGATAGTGTTGGCTAATTCAGGTGTCAAAAGCCTGTGTACGTGATTGATCTCAAGCCAGTAATCCCTTAAACTCAAGCTACTGCATCAAGTATGAGAGAAGCGCATCAATTCGATAATAACATCATGCTCAAGCTTGGTTTGCTTACTTAAGTTGGTTAATTACCTAGGAAGGTAAGTTTTGACTTAGAACCTAGGTTATTTTATGATCCATAGGTGATATATAGATTGACTAAATCACCTAGGTATGATCCATTGCTGCATATAGGTCATTTCACATTGAAAATATTTCACTTTTGGCCTATTACACAAAGTAGATCGATCCAAGGTTTTATATAGGATCGATCCTATTTATGAACTGTAGAATTGGATTGATCCAGCCCTGTAGCCCAGATCGATCCAAGATGCAGAAGAGATTAGATCGATCTTAGCCAATATCCTGGATCGATCCAACTCGTTAATTCGAGCCAAATCTCAGCTTTAATCATGTGGCTCAGGTTTAATCCGTTTGATTCTCCTAGGTTGGGTTTCTAAACATATATAAAGTATATTTCGAAGGTGTTTAGTGAAAGATTTCATTCTTGCCTCCTTTGAAATTGAAACCCTAGTTCTCTCTAAGAATTTCAATGCATCCATAACAATTGATCACATAGCATAGTTTTGATGCATAGAAACCTTATTGTTTTGACATAGCAACTTCATACCTACCAGAGTGGTTACTGATTCGTGGATTCGAATTGGACGGTGGACTTCCGTTGGCATCATGGACTTCAGTGTGTGGAGCTTGGATCGTGGATTCGATTCGTGGAGATACTGTGAAGACAATGTGGATTCGTTGGGTACTTGTTCAAGAGGGGATTCTACTTGGCTTGTGGATTCTAGCGTCGTTTTGTGAGTAGTTTTGCTCTACTTGTAAGTTCTTTTGTTTCATAGTGATTTCTGGTGCTCCTGAGGTTTTTTACCCATTTGGGTTTTTCTCGTAAATCTTTGTGTTCTGTGTGGATGTTTGATTTGCATATTAATTGTCAACCAAACATTAACCAAAGGCAAGGTAATTAAAATCGCTTTTGTTTTCAAGAAATCGTATCCTCGATTTTTCAATTGGTATCAGAGCTGAGTTCACTCGTAAAATTTAATCACCTGAGTGTTGTTTTTCCTACTTCGAGAAGATGGATTTCTTGAAAGAAGGCGGTTCGAATGTTAGACCACCATTGTTTGAGGGATTGAACTATTCCTATTGGAAATCAAAGATGATGATTTTCCTGAAATCCATAGATGATAGAGTTTGGCTTACCATAGAGACTGGTTGGAGTGCCCCTACAGTGACCAAAGATGGTGTCACTGGTCTCAAACTTCCTAAGGAATGGGATAGGAATGACCCAGAAAGGAGTAGCTGGAATAACAAAGGGTTGTACGCCATCTTTAATGGTGTTTCTAGGTCAGAATATTGTTGAATCATGACTTGCACCACTTCGAAAAAAGATTGGGATATTCTACTAGTAACTTATGAGGGTACTCGTCAAGTTAGAAAGTCTAGAATTCAAATCTTAACTTCTAGTTTTGAAGGACTTAGGATGAAGGAGAATGAAACTTATTCTGAGTTTTATGCTTAAACTAAATGATATTGTCAATACATCCTTTAAATTAGGTGAGATAATTCCTAACAAAGTAGTTATCAATAAAATCTTAAGGTCATTGCCTAACAGATTTCAGTGCAAAATCACTGTTATAGAGGAAAGCAAGGATGTTAACTTGCTTAAAGTGGATGAACTATGTGGTTCACTCCAAGCCTTTAAATTGACTTTGAGGCAACCAAAGAAAACTAAATTCATTGCATTAAAGTCCATCAAAGAAGAAACCTCTAATTCTGATGATGAGGATGTTGTTCTTTTTGCTAGATTCAGAAAATTCCTTAAATTTAAACAGAGCAACTCTACTAGACAAGGGAACTTTTCCAAACCTAGTTCATCCTCAAATTCAATAGTCAAAAAGACTCAAACTGTGACAAACACTGGAAAAGAATGTTTTAGTTGTCATAAGTTAGGTCATAAAGCATCTGAGTGTCCTAAAAAAATAAGAACAAAGGTAAAAATCAGGCAAATTATGTTACTCTCAGTGATGATAAAGAACAAAATGATTCAGAAATAGATGAAGAAGAGTTTGAAAATTTCACTGCTTTTGTTGTGTCTGTTTTTGAAATTGGTGAGTCTTCTCTTAGTATAGTTGAGTCTGAGTCAACTGATTTTGTAGTAACTGGCGAGTCTTCTAGTACTCACATTGTAATAATTCTAGTGATGTCATTGAAGTTGTTGAGGATAACAGTGAGCTGAATGATGAGGGAGATCTTTAAATAATTTATAATGAATTGTATGAAGAGGCTCTCTAGCTAAAGAAGAGAAATCTAAACTTAGCTGTAAAAGTCAAGACCTTAGAAAAAGAAAGAGATGCCCTCAAACAAGAAGCCCTAGACCTTGAGGTTCTTATTAGTCAACTTAAGACACACAGAATCACTCTTTCCGATAAGCTTATTGCTATTGAGAAAGAGAGGAACAATCTCGTTGAGAAAGTCGAAAAATTAGAAAGTAAAGTCAAGTTGGGAATTGAGAAAGAAAACAAGTCTATTTCCACTATTACTAGACTTAAACAAGAGGTTAAACATGTTTGTGAGCTTAAAATCAACTTAGATAAAAGATCCGAGCAACTGAATGTCTTATTAGGGACTGTTAAGAGGAATGTAGGCAGAGAAGGTTTAGGATCGACCTCTCATGAGACTGAACCTTACTTAGGTAAAGTCGAATCATCTACTACTAAGGTAGAGAAACCTTCAATGAAACCTAGACCTAAGGTTGACTAAACTCCTAAGATTAGGTTTATCCCTACGTGTCATGAGTGTAGAGTTTTAGGTCACAGTAGGCCTCACTGTCCTAGTCTTAAGAAGACCTCTAAGATTGCTTCTAGAAGTGAGTCTCATGTTACATATCGTGCTTCTTCTAGTATTATCCCCACTTGCCACCATTGTGGTAAGATAGGTCACATTCGACCTAATTGCTTTCCCTAAAAGCAATCTTCCTCTCCTTGGAATAAAGACACTCCTTCTAACTCAATTAGAAGAGACTACAAAAACAGGAAATAAAACTTGAAGTTCTTTCATTTGCATTCTTCGATAGGAGAGAGTTCACTTCACTCCACCTAGTGGAAATGTCTAACCTGCGTCCGAAATGACGTTAAACTACCCTGCGTCCGAAACGACGTTAAACTACCATGTGTCCGAAAAGACATTAAACTATCTTTAGATAGGATTCATCATTGATTCTTTCTTTTTGGTTCCTTCTTAAGGGAGAGTGTAGAATAATGGTTGCATTTGAATTATTTATTTGTTTATTATATAAAAAAAATAAAATAAAATAAAATTCAAAAAGATTTTTGAGTGCATTGTATCTTGATGAGCATTGATTAAGTGTTTTTGATCCATTCTAAATCACTTCTATATAAAAAGAGATTGTTTGTTGATTTGCTTATCATGAATTCTTTCACTTATTTCAATTAATTGTTTCCATTTTTCCTTAATAAGCTGAATCATTGGTGTCATGAGTTGACCTATAATCGTTCGCCTCTTTTAAAGCCCAAACATGCTTGTACGAATGTTTGCACCTTCACACCCCTTGTTTCTATCGTATTTCCTTCTTATTTGATGACGAGCTCCTGTTACTGTCCATATGCTAGTTTAAAATTTTCTTACAACTTTATAAAAGGCATGAGAAAGCTTGAAACAGAGCTTTGCAAAGATATTTTTATAGAAATATATGTGAGAAAATGCAATTTGCCTTAAAAATGTAAGCATAAAAGTGCTACGAATTTGAAAAGAGTCAAAAATTTCTCAAAGTTATATCAAAATTACTAGCACTGTTCTCATTGATTTTGAGCTCTTAGTCAAATTACCTTCTCTCTAATGCATGTTTGAAATATCAAAAAATATACTTTCTCTTTCTTTCTTACTAGAGGGCTTTCACTTGTCTTCAGAAGTGAAATTGATTGGTTTGATTCTCATGACCAAAATGTTTTTGCCTTTAAGTTTAAAGTGTGTTGTATTTTTGAGAAATACGTTGATTTGAACGCATTCTAATAAAGCTGACCGATGATTCTTGGTTATAACAGTGATTTAAATGCTTCAATCTTACTTACTCTTTGTTCAAAAGGTTGCAAATGTGCTCATTTGTAGTTTAGTAGGTTTTTGTGCATTTTGTTTTTAAATAAGTATTTTTTGGCAAAAACAGAGCATTGGATCGATCCTAGTATTTTTTTCTGGATTGATCCTAGTGGCAGAAGACTTTGAATCAATCCTAGCACAGGTCCCGGATCGATCCAGCTCGGGAATTTTATAAACTTTGACCCTTGGTTTTCCCGCACAGCTTATATTGGCTTATATTATTTGGGGTTTTCTTTTTATGCATATTAGACTCTCTCTTTCTCTCAAAATTACCCTCTCTAAACCTCTAAGTTCACTCTTGATTTCTTCTTATTTTCAAACCCTAGAGTTTACACATTTCTCCCTAACAGCATTTCTAGCCATTTTTGCCATCATTGTGCTCATGGTTGGTGGTGCGGGTTCATCTGGAACTCGTAAGCGTGCACGTTCGTCTGGTGCTTCTTCGTCATGGGGTGGTACACCTCGTCGTGGTGGTCGTGCTCAACGATCACAATATCAGGATATCCCCAATCCTGACATTGGTAATGAACCTCCCTCTTCACCTCCCAGGGTTCCTTCTTCTAATCCGTGGCTAACCCGTCCCATTTGCTGTGAACGCCAATTGGATAGTGCTAGTTTGGGTCTCGAGAATCCTATCATTCGGCATCTCGATTCATATCATTTAGGTAAATTTTTTTGAGCCCATCGAGTTTTACATACCAGAGATGGTTCGTGACTTTTATCGCTAGGCCTCTTTTATCGATTCTAGTGAGGGTGCGATTCACTCTTCATTTAGAGGATCGGCGATTTCTATCACTCCAGGCTAGATAGGTAAATATTTAGGCTCCAATAGGCCCTCTTGTCCTTCGTTTCCATCCGCTTCTGGTAAGGGTCCTGCTGAAGACTTTTTGATACATGAGTCGTATGTTCATCCCTCGGATTTCAATACTAAATACGTTCAGGATTTCTTATATGAGGAGTACAGGCTTTTGAACTTGATAGTACGGTGGAACATTGTTCCTATGGGTCACCATCTTCACTTTCACTATGACCGAGCCGAGTTACTTTTTGCTATGAAGAGTGGGAAATCCATTGACTTTCCCAAACTGATTTGGGATTGTATGAGAAAGACTGTTGTTTCTACTAGTCGCTCTTCGGCATTACTTTTTGGGGTCATGATCACACGCATGTGTTTACAGGATTCTGTTCCTGTTCTTTCATCTGATTCTTGTCTCTCTTTGGTTCCTAGAGCCATCACTGCACAGTCTCTCTCTAGGAGCACTGCTACTTCAACTCCGGATCTCGACGCATCTAGCACTACATATGCTCGCCATTCGCTTCCTGCCTCTATGGATTATATTTCTGCTCAATTACGTCGCTTATTTGATTATGTTGGTAGCTTGAAGGATCACCAGATTGAGTTGAATCAGGTGCAAGTGTAGATCCATCAGCGCCTCAAAGGCATTGAGAATCATTTAGGTCTACCGACTCCATCAGATCCTCCCGTTGTCCGTCATCCTGCTACCCTCTTGCTGAGGAACAGTCAGATTCTGAAGATGAGTCTGATGAGGACGAGGATGATGATGAGGATCAGTGACATTTTTTTTTAGTTTCTTTTTGTGTTCCCTTTGTCATTTGGTGACAAAAAGGGGGAGTAGTTTGTGTTTAGTGTGTTTAGTTGTTTAGTTTGTTTAGTGTGTTTGTTAAGCTCCTGTTAGCTTGTTATGCTTCATTTTGTTTTTAGCGCTTGTTATCTTGTGTAAGATAGCTTGTTTAGCTTATTTTGTACTTGTACTTCATTTCATATGTATAAACTGTTCTGATCTTATATATGTCATGTTCATATGATGAAATGAATGCTATTTGTGCATTGTTTATTTCAATTGGTTTATTGAATGGTCTGATATGAGCTTGATTTATTTAATATGATGTTTTGTGTTCTTATTCCCTGTTTTTACTGTTCTTTATTGCTTCACGTGGTATTTGTGTTTCATGTGTGCAGAAAACAGGTTCATACTCTCAAGCCTTGTGTCTTAGTATAGGATTGAGTCCTTTTTATGTTTTCTTGGCTTTGGGGAGTGCTTGAGTGCTTTTATTGTACAAGCAAGGGGGTGTTAGAAGTATGCCCTAAAACCAATTGTTAGGTTGTGTTTAGGGTACTTATATTTCATTATATATTCATGTATGAAACTTTATTCATTTATGATATGACTATTTTTATCATGTAAACTTGTGTTTAATTACTGTTCATGATAAAGTCCTTGGATAGTATGATAGAGAGTTATATCTCAAGTGTTGAGATAGAGAGACTTATAACTTTCAAGTACATCTATCCTAGACTAGTTCCTAATCATAGGTTTATATATTTGGGCGATTATAAAGCATTAAGATTAGCACAAATCTTACTAGCTCTAGTGGGAGGATGGTGAGTCTCAAGCCATCTGTGTAAAGACACTATAGTAAATCTGTGGGTACTTGTTAGAGAACAAGTATACTGAACGTGACCAATATGAGTACAACTTATGGAATTTTATTTATATGTCAAAAGCTGCTCATGTGTATTGTCACGCTTGTAATCCTTAGACTTGAGACACCACTTGTTATCTTATGCATAAATTGTTATAGTTTGATAGTATCTCGTACACCCTTAACCATAAGGATGTAATTGGTACTTATTGGCTCTAGTGAGTTATGTATGAAGATAGGTGAGTGTGTAATATAGGATCACACCCTTAATAAGAAAGGGCGAATGTCATAGTTAATTCACAAATCTCTATCTCAATGAAGTCTTTGGCCAAAGCAGAAGGTTACCAAGAAAAGTGTTTCAAGGGTATACCTAATTGAGATTATGTTATAGTGAATTTGTAACAAAAGATTAAGTTAGGGTTTGACATGAATCCATACCCGATTAACTTAATAATGACATTGTTTGGTGAAGGATTATCTATTACACGAAGGGTTCATTTATGCAGATATATTCACCCATACCTAGGGTACGTCATGATATGTTGATAGACTTCACTCATGACTAGTGAAGGCCTAATGATAAGTGTTATCATTGAGGGCAAAATTGGAATTGTTTCAATCGAACCAAAAATAGAAAGTTTCTATTTTAGGAGACATTGAGATGTCCCCTGCCACTACTAGGTTGGGATGAACCCAATGCGTCACACACAGAAGGGTATAAGTGAGTCTCTTGAATTTAAAAGAGGGGAACTTTCTATTTTATAACTAGTGGGGTCCTTATTATTAAAGGTTAATAATTAAAGGGACTAAGTTATAAATAAAGAGAGTTAATTAGAAACCCAAGTGGTCTTCTATATAAACACATGGATGAGTAGTCAAGCTAGCACAAGCAACCACTCATCTCATAAGAGGATACACAACCCTAGAGGAGAAACCCCAAGGAGGCCATACACTCTCTCTCTCTCTCCCTAGTCGTGTGCATCTCTCTCCCTCTTTAGTTTGTCTCTTTTGCAAAGGGTTGCATAGTTACAAAGGTTCAA
>JAESVK010001327.1:1405339-1426208 GCA_017140935.1 Hamamelis virginiana | reverse complement strand
TACTTGAAAACATGTTTTGAAAATCTTTAATTTTGGTGAAAACGACCAATTCACGGTCAATTTGAACAAAACCCTAATTTGACTCATTCTTACCCGTGGGATCGATTTTGGGCGAATCTATTCCAACCATTCAAAAGTTCAATTGGCACTCCAAATACACTCCACACATCCATATAAACTCAATGAAACAATCCATTTCGAATTCGGAGGTCATTCGGAAATTATACGAGAAAAATGACGAAAATGCCCTTCAAGTCGCAAAAACCCTAATTACCTATCGAGCTCTCATCAGAATGCCATGAAAATTTACAGGGGTGTTCTAAAACACCTCAAAAGTCAAATGCAATACAAATGGGTTGATTCCAATCCAAATGTACACATGAAATAATGAATTGTCCTTTTCCGGGCAATTTGGTCTTTACAAGGCCAATTCCTCACCAAATAATCCACTCTTCGAGCTGATCATTTGCATAAATATATGATAGAAATAATTGGTAAAAGTGGGGTGTCCACACGCATCAATTCGAAAATAACATCATGTCAAGCTTGGTTTGCTTACTTAAGTTGGTTAATTACCTAGGAAGGTAAGTTTTGACTTAGAACCTAGGTTATTTTATGATCCTAAGTGATATAGATTGACCAAATTACCTAGGTATGATCCATTGCTGCATATAGGTCATTTTACATTGAAAATATTTCACTTTTGGCCTATTACACAAAGTGGATCGATCCAAGATTTTATGTAGGATCGATCCTATTTGTGAACTGTAAAATTGGGTCGATCCAGCCCTGTAGCCCGGATCGATCCATGATGCAGAATAGATTGGATCCATCCTAGCCAATATCCCGGATCGATCCAACTTGTTAATTCGAGCCAAATCTCAGTTTTAATCATGTGGATCAGGTTTAATCCGTTTGATTCTCCTAGGTTGGGTTTCTGAACATATATAAAGTATATTTTGAAGCTTTTTAGTGAGAGATTTCATCATTGCCTCATTTGAGATTGAAACCCTAGTTCTCTCTAAGAATTTCTATGCATCCATAGCAATTGATCACATAGCATAGTTTTGATGCATAGAAACCTTATTGTTTTGACATAGCAACTTCATACCTACTGAGTGGTTACTGATTCGTGGATTTGAATTGGACGGTGGACTTTCGTTGGCATTGTGGACTTCGGTGTGTGGAGCTTGGATTGTGGATTCGGTTTGTGGAGATACTGTGAAGGCAACGTGGATTCGTTGGGTACTTGTTCAAGAGGGGATTCTACTTGGCTTGTGGATTCAAGCGTTGTTTTGTGAGTAGTTTTGCTATGCTTGTAAGTTCTTCTGTTTCATAGTGATTTTTGGTGCTCCCGATATTTTTTTTTTACCCATTTGGGTTTTCCTCGTAAATCTTTGTGTTCTGTGTGGATGTTTGATTTGCATATTAACTGTCAACCAAACATTAACTAAAGGTAAGGTAATTAAAATCGCTTTTGTTTTCAAGAAATAGTATCCTCGATTTTTCAAATTATACACTTGCTCTTTAATCAAACCTTCAGTTAATGGACCCGCTAGGTTATCTTTTGACTTTATATACTTAATGGAGATAATTCCATTTGAAAGCAACTATTTTACAGTATTATGTCTTCGACGTATATGTCGATACTTACCGTTATACATATCATTATGTGCCCTTCCAATAGTTAATTGACTATCACAATAGATACATAAAGCTGGCAGGTTTTGATTGACTATCACATTGGAATGTCTTCTAAAAAGTGTCGAAGCCATTCTGCTTCTTCACCAACTTTATCTAAAGCTATAAACTCATATTCCATTGTGGATTTAGAAATGCACGTTTTCTTGGATGACTTCCAAGACACAGCTCCGCCTCCAAGAGTGAATACATATCCACTTGTTGATTTTGATTCTTTGTATCGAGTATCCAATTAGCATCAGTATACCCTTTAAGTACAGCCGGATATCTGATATAGTGCAACCCATAGTTTAGAGTGTATTTTAAATATCTTAAAACTCTAATTATTGCCTTCCAGTGGTCTAACCCTGGATTACTAGTATATCTACTCAATTATGTCAAGTCGAGTACAATTCATTAAGTACACCAGACTTCCAATAATTTGGGAGTAATCTAGTTGAGATATAGCTTCACCCTTATTTTTTGACAAATATAGATTTATATCTACTGGCGTTCTCACAGGATTACAATCAAACTGATTAAATTTTTTTAGTATTTTCTCAATATAATGAGATTGAGATAATACTAGTCCATTAGAGGTTCTAGAAATTTTAATTCCTATAATAGCATTTGCAACACTCATGTCTTTCATTTCGAAATTCTTGGTTAACATCTTTTTGGTAGCAATAATGACACCATTATTACTTCCAATACTAAGCATATCATCCACATAGAGACAAACAATGACATAACTATCAGCAGTTTCTTTGATATAAACACATTTGTCACACTTATTGATTTTGAAACCATTTGACATCATTACTCTGTCAAATTTTTCGTGTCATTGCTTTGGAGTTTGTTTTAATCCATAAAGAGATTTTACGAGCCTACAAACCTTCCTCTCTTAACCTAGAACTATAAACCCTTCAGATTGTTCCATATAAACTCCATCTTTTAATTCACCATTTAAAAAAGCTGTCTTAACATCCATTTGATGTATTTCAAGATTATGCACAGCTGCAATAGATATTAACATTCTAATTGATGTTATTCTTGTAACTGGTGAATGTGTATCAAAATAGTCCATATATTCTTTTTGTTTAAAGCCTTTAGCTACCAACCTGTCCTTATACTTGTCAATTGATCCATCAGCTTTTATCTTCCTTTTGAATATCTACTTGCATCCAAGAGGTTTATTCCCAAGAGGAAGATCCACTAGCCCACAAATATGATTTTGCATGATAAATTCAATTTCACTATTAATAGCCTCTTTTCAAAGAGGTGCTTTAGGAGTGAACATAACTTCATTGAAGCTTTGAGGCTCATTTTCTGACAAATAAGTTAGAAAATTATGACCAAAAGATTTTGTCTTCTTTGCCCTCTTACTGCGTCTAGGTTCCTCCTTAATTTGATCTTTATTATTACTATTCGTAGTCTTATAAGTACTTTTAAGAGAAATAGTCTCTTGTGAAGGAGAAGTTATTTCACATGAAGTATTGTGTGGAAACACATGTTCAAAAAATGATACATTCTTAGATTCAATAATAGTATTTGCATATATATCAGAAATCTTAGTTTTATGAACAAGAAATCGATACGCACTACTGATAAGGCTTTGATGACCATCCAAGCCAGGACGGCCAACCGTCCAGGGCTGGATGGCCAACAGCCCAGAATGCCCAAGTTCAACTCCAACTCCGATTTTTTGATTATTTTGGTACTTTATCTACTTTTAATATGATTTCTTTCCTTTTTTTACCTAATCTAATTACTATGACTCTTAAGAGATTCAATATGAGCCCTTGGATCATTTGGATGAAATTTAATCTCGACTGTCCATATATGCTTGAGCCAAAAATCTATAAATAGGGGCATTAAATTAGAAGTTTTCTACATGAAATTTTCTGGAGAACATTTGGAGGCTTGTTTGAAAAGGCTAAATGAATAATTCCAGCAGCTCCAGAGGTAAGTCTCTCTTCTCTTCCCTTTCTTTTCAATAATTCAATAGCATAGAAGCATGCTAGACTTTATAATTTTCGATGTTTTCTAGTTTATTCTTCTTTAACCCTTTTTTTTTTTTTTACTTAAGTAGAAGCATGATAGTTCATTATAGTAGCATTCTGGGGTTTTTCTTCTCCTTCTTAAATTTTTAAAGCATGGTCAGAATTAGGGTTTGCATGGTAGCATTGCATATTAGGTTTGCATGGTAGTTGCATGCTAGGGTTTTGCATGTTAGAGGTTACATATTAAGGTTTGCAAGCATGCATTGTCATTTTATGCATGATATTTGTTCTTTCATGTTAGTAAGCATGTAATTTCATGTTAGCATATTAGAAAGCATGATAGGATTTATTATTTTAAATCATGATTAGGGTTTTGATATATGTTTATGTTTAGAATGATAAAGTTAGCATGAGATAAATTGAATTGGTTGTTTGATATAAAATTGTGGATGATGGATCTTTGCATGAGGTGAGTCCACTTTCTTGTGTGTATTCATTATCACATGTTGGTTTATTCTTCTTAATATGAGCATATTGATAAGTATAATAGTTACCTTGCATGTTAGCTTAATTTTGAGACCCTTAAGGTCACTTTTTGCATGTTTCCATACATAGTTTTGCATAATAACATGTAGGATTGCATTAGTTAGCATTTTTCATAATTTTTAGGATGTTTAGAATGTTCAAAAGATGGTCTAAAGAATATTTACTATTTTGTCCAGAATATTAAATAGGCTTTTAAACCATGTTTTGAGTATTTTTAGGGTTTTTAACGTAGAAATTGCACTCTAGGTCCCTTAGAAAGCATTAGGGTAGAGTCTTTTATTTTTTAGCATATATTTGCACATTTATTTCTCATGATTTTATTAATTTTAGTCGCTGTCCAGAATTATATTTTTAACTTAGAAGTATGTTTAGGTTCACAATAACCCTAGTTTAGGTTGAATTAGAATGCACAATGCTAATAAAGTACATGCATGCAAACACAGTAGAGAGAGACACAGAGAGAGAGAAGGAAAAAAAATTGGCACCAATCATTAAAAGAATAAAAAAAGAAAAAATTTCTGTTAGTCCCTACGTACCATTAGTTGCCAAGTTAGGTTAATATTTTTTTAATTATTCTCTAACTGTTAAATTAAGAGAGAGAGGGAGAAAGAGAGAGAGAGAGGGGCATCATGGCCATATATACATACCTGCATTGGAGATTGCATTGAAAAAAAATGGCACCAATCATTAAAAAAAAATTCTAATAAAGTAGATGCTCTAGAGAGAATATTTTTATTCTTTATATAAAAATAAATGAATTCGAGCTAATAGTTGGCTGACATTTTTTAGCATAAGAAATATGAAGTAGAAAAATAGGCACTATATATAATTAGCTCGAAAAAAATAAATAAATTCGAGCATTTTGAAGTATATAATTAGCTCGAATTAAAAAATTTTACTTCATAATTAATTAAAAACTGTAATCAAGATTGTAGATACTTCCAAAAAAAAAAAAATTATTGTGCATGCATGCTATGTAAAATATAAATTTTTTTGGAGTATCTACAATCTTGATTACAGATTTTAATGGTTTGGCCGACTTTGAATCATGCCACACCCTATGCTCACATCAATATTGTAGAAAAAGAAGAAAATGAAAAAAAGAAAAGAAAAAAGATGGAGGTGAAGAGAATGGATGCAAAAAAGTCGATGTTGGCTGGCATTTTCGAGCATAACTGGGCTCAATATAATAGGCCCATACTTGAAATATAAAGAGAGAGGAAGAAGAAAAAAAAGAAGAATAAACACTATAATTATGGACTGATAATTAAATAACATACATATAATGAGAAGAATGAGAAAGGGGAGAAGAAAAAAAAGATATTGATATTTGTAAAGTAATTGTTAGGCCCATAGTTTGTGTTAAAAAAAATTCAGTATTAAAAATTGTAAATGAGATTGTAGATACTTCAAAAAACTTTACTGTGCATGCATGCATGATATGTGTCTTTGATAAGTTAACTGTTTCAAGCTAAATAGAAAATCACCTAAATTTAATTTATGAAGATGGTAAATCACTAATCAAAGACACATAGTAAGGCACTAAATTTATAGCAAGGCACTAAAACCAGAGACATAGTGTGCAAAAGTTGGATTTAAATAATTTAGACAAACACTTAAAGCAAAAGGACATACTCCGAAGATATAGAGACAATGAAAATTCAAATTTTCTAAATTAGCATAGTAGACCATAACCTTGTATCGATATAAATATAGCATCTAAGAAGTTAAAAAAAATAGAAATAAAATATACATAAAGAAAGATAGGGAAAAAGAAGAAGAACAGTGGATTCAAATCATATACTTTCTGCAACACACACAACATTTATATAAAGACGGAGAGAAAAGAAACATAGTGAGTTGTAAAAAAAAAAAAAAAAAAAAGGGAAACAAAATATATATAGAGAGAATAAAAAAAAAGAAAAAAAGAAATAGGAAGTAGAAAAAGAAAGTCAAAACTAAAAAAACATATCTTTATATATTATAAACACACTATAAGTTTGGACTTAGAAGTGAAAAAAAAGAAAAAGAAAAAAAAAACACATATATAGAGAAGCTGTAAGAGAGAAGAACATACCTATAAAAACGAAGTTGGTCCTCTAGTATTATTATAGAGATGGGGAAGAAGACGTCGCTAGTATCAAAACTAAAGAAAAAAAAAAACCTTTCTTATATAGATATAGAGAAAGAAGGAAAATAGGAAGAATAAGAAAGCAAAACTAAAATAACATATCTTTGTTATAAACATTGTAAGTCTGGACTTAGAAGTAAAATAATCAAAATAAACAATATATAAAGAAGTTGTAAGATAGAAGAAAAACATACCTGGAAGTAGAGATAAAAACCACATATATATATATATATATATATATATGAACACTATAAATTTGATCTTAAAATAAAAAAGAGAGAAAAAAAACTTTTAAGATTCTGAAGCTGGTCCCTGGTCCGGTTTGTTAGAAGATTTTGAAGTTGTAAGATAGAAGAAAAAGAAGTGAAAAAAAAAAAAAAAAAACACATACACACATATAGAGAAGTTGTAAAAGAGAAGAACATACCTGGAAAAGCGAAGCTGGTCCTCCGGTATTATTATAGAGATGGGGAAGAAGACGTCTCTGATATCAAAACTGGGGAAATTTTTTTTTATAGAGATATAGAGAGAGAATGAAAATAAGAAGAAAAAGAAGAAAGTCAAAACTAAAATAACATATCTTTGTTGTAAACATTGTAAGTCTGGACTCAGAAGTAAAAATAATCAAAATAAACAATCAAAAATGCTATTCAACCAATAACTTTAACCAGAAAAATTTAACCACGTTGACTAGTGATATTAAAATGGGCGGATCGGGCTGGGTCGGGCCGTTAAGGAAATGGGCTAATGGGTTATCGGATTGGATCGGTCTTGGCCTGTTAAGCTATTGGACCGGATCGAGCCAGTTTAATAAAATGAAAAGGCCGGTCCAATCCAGTCCATTAGACTAGTCCACTAAGTTAAAGGTCCGAATTGGGCTGGACTGGGCTAATGGACTTGGCCGGATTGGGCTAATGGATCGTGTTGTTGGACTAATAGATGGCTAATGGTTTTTTTTTTCCCAATTTTAACATGCTAATGGATCAGGCTAATGGGCTTTTCAATTTTAACTGGCTAATGGATCGGGCCAAACAGGCTATTGGACGGGCTAATGGACGGATCAGATCAAATCGGGCTATTGGATTATTTCGGGCCGCTTATCGAACTCGGATCGGGCCGGCCCATTGGACAAAAAACTTTAGCCGAGTCCAGTCCATTTACTATGGATCAAATTAGCCCAGTCCATTAGTTATCGAGCCAGATCCGTTAGCTTATCGAACCGATCAGCGGGCCAAATGGGCAGTCCATCCATTTTGACACCACTAACTTTGACGTGGCTGCCAATGTGGCAGACACATAAGTAAAAAAAAATTTCCCTTTAACTTGTGCAGAGAAGACGGAATGTGGGGAAAACTTCAAACTTTAACTGCGCACGACACACCCGCGTAAAAGAAGATTCACGTTCCTCCCTCTTCTTTCTCTTCTATCTCTGTAAAACAAATCTCTCTAAACCCAACTCCCCAGCTTCCGATCAAAGAGGAGATAAGATGGAGACCTTTTTCATTGGGCAAGACATTGAAATATTTATACTTAATGTTTTAAGAGAGTTTTGTTATTCCATTGGATAAGTTTGTTTTTAATATAAAAGCTCATTGTTTTCCAATTAAAGGCACTATTAAGAGGGAATGATACTTCCATTGTTGGTGAAGAATTCGTATGAATGGAAACATGTAAGAACAAACAATTTAAAAGTCTTTTCCTCAGTTTTGGAAACATGAATGCCAATCCTCTGTTTTGGGCTTTTTTTCCACATCCTTGCATGCATCTTCATTAGACAGAGAAAGAAAAGTATTTTTATTTGATCGTTATTGTTTCTTCATTTACCTTGTTGACTCGTTGCAACAATTTAAAACCATATCAACTCAATGGTTTACATGAGACTCTGGAGAGTTTCTTTTTGCTCGAAAGTTGGAGAGTTGGATTTGAGAAGGATTTGTTTTGTAGAGTAAGAGAGACAGAAGAGGGAGAGAGCAGTGAGAAAGATGAGGGAAGGTGCTGCGTGGAGAAAGAAAAGAAGAGTGAATTAAGATACGTTTTATAAATGAGATTATGGCAACCTAAATTAAATATGGCACAGTTGGCTTTAAATATTTTATAAGACTCTGATTTTAAATATGGCAATATATGAGATTATGGCAACCTAAAATAATAATTATATGGCATGCATTATTATGAGATTCTTATAAAATAAAATATACCACCAACCAATTAGAAAGAAGTAAACAGAGTGAATTAAGGGAAGAAGAGAATGGAGGAGGGAAGAGCAAGGAGAGCACCACATACGATGGACTGCTCTATATATAATAATATATATGGATGCGGAGAGAGAGAGAAAGAGAGAAGTTAGAAAACACCTAAAATTTGTGGACACGAACATGACTATGAAAACAAAGCAACTTACGTAAATCAAAATGCTTGCTAAATTTCATTGTTGCACTATCCCAAGTGTAGGATCAATTGTCGTCAAGCATAATAAAGCATGAGAGTACCCATGGTCATTTTCTCAGGGATTAGGATGAAAGTCAAAGTGAAACCTTTAGGTATTGCTCCCAAAACAATTGAAAAATAAAGGAAAATTTATGCAGTGTGTGTATTTGAGAGTGTGAGGTTATCAACAATGCAAAATGAGTTTAAAAACAAGTAAAAGAGTAGGTCGGATTCTTAGTCTTCCCACCACACACAACCAAAACATATAGTCCTCTCTAAAAACTATTTCTCAACTAAGATTCATTAAAGAATGATCCCAATTGGAGGATTTGTCAATAAAAGTATGTTTATAAAGTAAATGGAGTTGAATAAGGAAATCTCTCATTTGCATTTTAACAAACACTTGGAATGCATATTAACCTAATCACTATATGTACTAAACTTGTTGGAATGTAGTTGTGGACCAGCCTCGCGGACGGGGCTTTGGGTGAGGTGAGTCCACATCATCACCGGGCGATGTGATTAGGGGGGTTTAGAAATCAAAACAAAGGAGTCGCCACCTTATTTTTAAGGAATAAGGAAACCATGAAAACATTTTATTTTCAATAAAAACAAACTCCATTAATGGAAAAGCAGTCTACAAACCAGAGTTGGATCCGGGGGCTAGGTTACGACGTGGGAAGGTTCCAAGCTTTCGCTTGTAGGCACCCACCTCGCCCTAATTAAAGGACTTCTAATTTATTTGGGCTATTTAAATTTCTTAATGCAAACAATCCTAAATAATCTAATCAACCAAAAAAATATTGATATAAATGCATTATCTATATTTAGTTATATTAATAATAATAAAAAAATAGATACAAACAAACCCTAAGAACCTAGGACACCCTACGGGCATCCTAGGGCGGACTTGAGCCCTATTAGCGCCTACGTAACTTACTAGTATCACCCAGCAAGTATCAAAGTCCACGTAGTTCGACTACCCTAGGAATCTCCTATTGTAATCGATCACATCATCAAAGGTATTTCAACCTAATTCAAGACTCTAACTTCGAGAGTTTTTGTTTGTTCAAAATCATTTATTCAAAATCATTTATTTGAAATCATTTCAAATTAAAAGATATTCATAAAATCCAAATATTCCAAAATAATTCTTATCTTTCGAATTAAATTCCAATTGAAAATCTTTTTCAAAGATATTTCAAGAAAACAAATCATATGGGAGGAATCTCATTCCAAGGTAAGAAAATCTTTTAAAACATTTCAAATCTTTTTGAAAATCAATTAACAATCAAATCTTTCCTAAAAAATCATATTTATTTCATAAATATTGCATCAAAATTCTTTTTGGAAATCTCTCGAAGATCGACATCTCAAATCAAATAAAACCCGCAAATCCGATGGCAATCTTTACACAAAGGAAATTCCTAGGGAAGGTCAAGTGACCTTCCTAGCCTAGGGTCTCTAACTAGCCCTAAAGTTAATCTAGAAACCCTAAAATCCTAATGCAATGCATGCTGAAATTTAAACAAATAACAAGTAATCAATTCTAAAGATGCATGAAAATGCTCCTAAATGCACACTAATTAATCTATGTGAACCTAAGCATATTTCTAAGTTGGTTTTGGCCCTAAAATAATTTTTAGAAGTCATTTAAGGCCATTTTCAATTCCGGACAGATTTGAAAGCGGACTTTAAATCACCCTAAAAACTTTAAAAAGAAGTAATAAAAATCATGTTAATGACCTAGCATGCATCCTACATGAATATACTACGAGAATACTATAATAATCATGTGAAAACATGGCTTAAAAATGATAATAAAGCCATTTTAAAATATATATTCAAATCTGGTCATATTTAAATACATACTTTAAATAACCTAAAAATCATTCTTAATCCATGGAAAATAATGAACGAAAACCCTAATATGCATACTAACATAATATACGAATTTAACCTACAAAATATACATGAAATCATGGCTTAAAAATGTTATTTAAGCCTCATCTAAGCCCATGTTCAAATCTGGACAGATTTGAACCTTGACTCTATGGGACTTAATTAACATAATTAATCCATTTAAAATGATGAACAAAAATCCTAACTAGCATGCTTGACTAGATTAGTACACAAAATAACATTAAAACTAACAAAAGTATGCTCAAACAATTAATTTAAACACAAGGGAAGGATCTTACCTTCGCACGCTCCCTCGTACACAATTTATACATTCAAACAATATATCGAGTGTTCAAATAATCATAAAAACACGAAAGAAAAAAACTCAAGACTCACTATAAAAAATGCTTCAACATACTTACACAATCATGGATATCATATAATCATCACAGGATTTCAAAAATCATGCAAACACATTGAAACATTATCCTAAGCATGCTTACTTACATAAAATAATAATAAGAAACTACTTCTAATCATGCATATATACATAAAATAATAAGAAAGCTAACCCTAACATGCATACACACATGAAATCACAAAAAACACTAACCCTAACATGCAAATCACAAGAAACTAACCCTAACATGCAAATCACAAGATACTAACCTTAACATGCATACATACATAAAATCACAAGAAACTAACCCTAACATACATACTAACATATGATAGTAACAAATCTAATCCTAAACCTATTTAACCACATAAAATCATAAAAAATAACCCTAATCATGATTGCTAAACATAAAATAATAAGAAAACCTAACCCTAACATGCATACGACATGAAATAATTAATAAAACTACATCCTATCATATTAAACATACTTATAGTAGAAAGAAAAGAAAAGAGAGGAGTCATATCATATGAAAACCAAGAGGACTTACAACATAGCCTCATCAACTTACACCAGAAATCATGAAGAAATGAAGGTCAAGGTTAAGAGTTTACCCTTCGATCTCCTTCTTAGCTAGCCTCCACCAAGCCCTCAGCCTTTTTCTCTTACTCCTTCAATGGTGCAAGAATGAGGAGCCTCCAAAAAATCTGTAGCCTCTTCTCTTTCAAACCCTAAAATTCTCCCCCCCCCTTGAACCTCTATAGTGTAGTTTATATAGAGCTAGGGTAAAAAGCCTTGAATGGTTGAGATTAAATTCTTTAAAAAATGATCCTAAGGCCTAGGATGAGTCTTCCTAGGGTTTGAATGCCGAATCCCTTCGCATTTAAGCCAAAAAAATCAATCAAATCGGCCAAAATAAGTCAAGGTTTTTTAAAAATGGCAAAATTGGCTCGAGCCATGCTGGTGGCCGTCCTAGCCTGGACGGCTGGCCGTCCTAGGTTGGACGGTTGGCCGTCCTAGCTAGGACGGTCACCGTGCTGAATTTCCATATTTCATTCCCCAAATTCAAGGGTCTTCGAATTTTGGCCATATTTTGGTCAATTTTGATCCAAATCCGACGGTTCAGGGCTCAAAACGACCGTGCTTTGATCCTCCACATTTTTAGAATGTTTTTGGGTTAAAATCAATTGACCATGGTCAAGGGTTTTAGCAAAAAGCTAGCCAATCGACCCGGTTGTGCCAAAATTGGTCAAATGACCATTCTCTGTTTTGTAAAATTGATCAATTAGGCTTGCACCACTTCTAAAAACATGGTTTCAACATGAAATTGGCACTTAACAACATGTTTTGAAAATCTTTTGTTTTGGTGAAAACGACCAATTCACGGTCAATTTGATCGAAACCCTAATTCGGCTCATCCTTACCCGTTTGATCGATTTTGGGAGAATCTATCCCAACCATTCAAAGGCTCAATTGACATACCAAATTCACTCCTCACATCCATATAAACCTCATGAAACAAACCGTTTCGAATTCGGAGGTCATTCGGAAATTATACGAGAAAAAGGACGAAAATGCCCTTCAAGTCGCAAAAACCCTAATTACCTATCGAGCTCTTATCAGAATGCCATGAAAATTTACAGGGATGTTCTAAAACACCTCAAAAGTCAAATGCAATACAAATGGGTTGATTCCAATCCAAATGTACACATGAAATAATGAATTGTCCTTTTCCTCAGCAAAGGGCAATTTGGTCAATTTGGTCTTTACAAGGCCAATTCCTCACCCAATGATCAGCTATTCTAGTTGATCATTTGCATGGACATATGATAGAAATAAATGGTAAAAATGGGGTGTCCACAGTAGTGAAGAGGATGTAAAATCAAGAGGGAAAGAGAGTTTAAGGGTATTTACTATCATTCAACTAATTTTCAAAGCAAATGAAGGGAAAGGGACATGTTATCTTTGTTGTGATATGGGTGTCCGCCTTTGAATCCAACATTGGTAGTTTGGCAAGCCATTAACGCAAGGAAGAGAGCAATAAAAAGGAGAGTGAAAGTAAATCTAGAGTCAAAACTTGAAAACCAAATGCTTATGAAAATAAATGCAGAGTTCAAGCGTAAACTATGAATAAACCAGCATTAAAAGCAAGCTATAACTAACTTTTACACTAAAGATATATGCACGAAAAAAACCTAAACTAAGCTAAATATAACCAAGAAAAGAAAAAGAAAAAAGAAAAGAGGTAGGAAGAATGTTGAGAGTTTTCTCATCATCTCAAAATGAGCTTAAATACCCCATCTAGGGTTACAAAACATGAGGATGAAAAGACAATTCTATTTCTAATTAAATAAGAAAATGATAAACTAAAATGTTGCTACTTGGGTGCCTATTATCAATAATAAGGTTATATTAACGGTAATACAACTCGTTTAATTAACGGTAATACAACTTGTTTATTATCAGTAATACAACTCTTTGTATTCATTAAAAAGATCCTATTACTGGTAGTAGAAATCCTATTATTTGTAATATAGTGCTACAAGGCCAACATGACTCCAATGCTATATAAAACCTTTCAAAGAGCTCAAACAACTCCTTAAAACCACCAAAAAGCTATAGGACCACATGAGAACCTCCAAAAACTTTGTGTAAAGCTACTCTTTGCTCTCAAAAACTCCTTTTTATTCAAATCTACCTGCAACAGTAAGAATAACAAACAAAAGCATAAAAAAAATCTAATCTAACCAAGTATAAACTTAAGTATGCACCAAATGGAGATAAAATGTATGTTATACACGCAAAATCGTGTGTCTAACACAAGACATGAATACAAAATTTTCAAGTTTGTCTTCGAGAATATACTTCACTAAAATGTGTATAAGTATAGTAAGAAATCAGTAAATTCTTGCTTCCACAAAAAAATAACATAAATATTTCAACCACAAGGTGATACTAGTGTATGAATAATAATTGTTTACTGATTGCATCATGTATTTGCATATTTCTATTGCATGATTCCCACCATTTTGTGTATTCTTGAGCCAATTTTATATGTGAATAGATGATTTTTATGTTTTCTTATTTTTATATACCTTGTAGGAAAAGTGTAATAAAATGGATGTTTTTTGCATGCAAAATGAGAGCTTGGAAGCCTTGGAATCAAGCCTTGGAAGTCTTCATAGGTCATGGTACTTGTATGACATACTTTTAAGTGTGTCTAGATGCCACATATCAAATTTCAAAGCTAAATACCAAATGGTTTGGGAGATATGAGCAAATGAAGTCAAGAAGTGCAAAAATGACCAATCTGGTTATTTTGAAAAACTATTTCTCTCCAGATTGAATTAGACTATGAGACTATCATGGTTCGAAAGAAGACTTCTCAAGCTTCGCGAGCATATAAAGATCATCCAAATCCAACTCCGGACGAGAAAGTAACAAGCATTTGAAGTCAGAGGCATTTTCAAGGCATTTTTGAAGAATCTATTGCAAATCCAAGTAAATTTTTGCACACAAAAATATATTAAGACAAGAATTAAATAAATACAATAATATTAGCAAAAACAAGTAAGGAGATAAAGAAATAGAGAGATCAAACACAAGATATTAATGTGGTTCGGTGTCAAGCCTACGTCCATGTCTTAAGCACTAAGCTCAAGGATTCTCTAATCCACTATCAATGATGTTTTGACCAAAGACTTAACCTTTATACTAATAAGCTTGAACTCGACCAACATGCTTTAAGCCCTTCAAAGGTTGTACTAAACCCTAGCTCACAAGAATGATTATAAGAAGGGGAGTACAATAATTTCTTTAACAAGATGATTTGTACAATAAACAAGTCCACACTAATAGCTCTTCAACTATTAAAGACAAATAAATGCTCAAGAGAGAAGTAGTTGAGAGATAACTCAATGGAGGAGTAAATGCTCTTCGAAGATATGAATCAATGCACTAGGTAACCATCCAAGAAGGACGAAAGAGCGCTTAAATAGCTACTCAGCTCAAAAGAGCCATTTCCCACCCATCCAATCACAATTTTGGTGGTTGAGAGCATTTAATATGGTACATTTAAAAAATCTGTGTCTACCGTTCGAATGGCCTGAGAGCCCATTCGAACGGACTAATTGTTAATGTGATAACCCGTCTAAAAATTTTATGTTTTTATATTAATAGTTGGGTTATTTTGGATGATCAATTATTTTTCATTTGATAAAAAAAAAATTATTATTAAACTTTTTAAAAATAACATCCATGTCCCCATTATATAAAAGCCACCTCTTCCTTTCTTTCTTCATATTTTCGGGCAGTAGAGGGGGGCTAGAGAGTGAGTGAGTGAGTGAGTGAGGGCCAAGAGAGGAGAAGGGAGAGCAGCCGTGGAAGACCGCCGGAGCTCGCCGCCGCCACCGTCTCGTTGCCGGTAAAGGTAAGGTTCGCTTCCCATACTTCGTTCTTTCATTTTTTATAGTTTTTCTTCATACTCATTTTATAGGATTTGAGTCAAATCTTGTGTTTATGGGAAGGTTATGCTTGGATGATGTTTGGGGGTTGTTTTTGTAATGTTTGGAAGTGGATTTGAAGGATTGATGGGTTGATTTTGTGAGGTTTGGTTAGTTTGTGATGAAAATGGGTTTGTTTGGGTTTTATGCCTAAAACTTTGTGGATCTCGAGATCGAACCATGTCATTTGAGTATTTTTGGTGTAGTTGTTATTTTTAAGGTTTGTTTATGATAGATTTAAAGTTTGGGACTAAGATTTGGTGATTTGGTGGGTGTTTGTGAAATTTGGGGAGTCTTGGACACTATTCACGCGCACATTGTGGGAGTTTTCTATGTCAACTTCAAACGCTTGTATCTCACTCATCCGGACTCAGATTTGGGTGTTCTTTATATGTACGAAAAGCTTATGAAGTCTAGTTTTTAAATATTTTGGTCTTGTGGTCAGATTCGTGGTTTAGAGAGAGAAAATTCAGAAATACCAGAACTGCCCTTTTGAAAGCATTCGTTTGCTGTCCGGGTGTACATCTTTTAAACCGTTTGGACTTTGGCCATGAAATTTGATATGTAGCATCTATTCATGCTTGGGAATATGTTCCAAAAGGTTCAAGATTTTTGGTTTAATCGTTGTGAGGTTATGGGTCCCTAAAGTTGGGTTTAAACCGTATATGGGTCCGAGTTATTATATTTTGGGATTCTAGACCCTTAGCTTTCTTTGATTTTCCTTTTGCATCTTTGTTACTTTGTTTCTCAGATTTGGAGAGTCCTTGGAAGGACCTTTGTTTATGGGATTGCATTAGCATTGCATGGGAGGCTCGTGGAGCTACATGGGTTGGAACACCATTGCGTTTGAGGTAGGGATATGTAACATTTTACGGTTGATAATGACATATTTGTTTACAAGCTTCTTTAGAGAACCATGTACACTTTATTAACTCTTTTTGGTTAACATAATTCATACCTAATTGTAAGCCTTACTGTTTTACTGTTCTTTCAAATGGATGCCTGGAATACATATGTTTATAAATTGTGCAAACTGTATGGCCTGTTTTTTGAACTATACCAAATAAATGTCAAGAGGAAAGATTTTACGTTTGACAAACTACTATGACTGTGGGAATTGAATATTTTCTACCTTTGGGTTTATAAACTGAGCTGATGGGCATATAACTAAACTAATTTATAAAATGATACTTATGGTGTTGATATTTGAGTATGAACAACTACTGAAATGGTATTATGTATAATAAAAGCTGTTAACCATCCACTTATCCTATTTTCTCATCCTTTTGGTAAAGACCATGATTTTTTTGAAATTTTGTGTTGTATAACTATTGAGCTGAGGCCTTGGATGACTGGATATTGGGATTATTATGCGTGACGAAGGTTTAGGTAAGCTTGTTCTCTAAGCTCTTTATGATGTACTTTGGTTATGTGTTACCATGCGATGATGCAATACCATGATTTGATTTCGTTTATGTTATGGTTAAATTGTATATGATTGAGATAGAGTCAGAGAATACTCTTCTATCAGATATTATTGTGATGAATGTGATAGAGTCAGAGAATACTCCTCTATCAGTTATTTATGTTGTGGATATGATTGATGATAGAGTCAGAGAAAACTCCTCTATCGGTTGTTGATATGTGATGAAATGGAAAGAGTCTGAGAAAACTCTTCTTTCATATATGAGGAATATATGAGATGGCACCAGTACTTAGAAAACTCTTATGCCAATGTGATGAAAATGTGCATATATTTATATACATGTGTATGAATTTACATATATGAATCAGATTACATCATTCGTGTTTAGTCTTGTAGTTCTGTATAACGTTATGGATGATGAAAGTATCGAAATCTAGACCTCGTGTGGTTGTTCGTTCTTCAGTCAAGGTAAGTGCCCCGTTTATTTATATTATTAGAGGTTATGGTGTCTTCACTGAAAACTCACACATCTTTTAAACATTGTTTTCAAGTTACTTTATAAACTCATTGAACCTTAAAGATAAACATTTAAATAAATATTTTATGTATTACTGATTTTTTATTAATTATTAAATATAGTATTATCCCTACTGAGCGATTCGAGGCTCACTATGAACTAGGGTGTTCTTGAGTGGATTGTGGATGATGTTTATCCGTCTCGATTTATCCTTCTCTATTATCCTTCTCTATTATCTAAGTTTATCCTTCTCTATTATCCACTCAAGATTGGGTATTTGAAAAAGGATGAGAGTTTGTAAAAAACTGGGAGTCGCCACCTTATTTTTAGGGAACAAGGAAACCACGAAAAGAGTTTTATTTTCAATTAAACATTGACCCCATATTTTGGAAAAGCATGGTCTTTGAATCAAAGTTGGATTCGGGGGCTAGGTTACGAAGTGGGAAGGTTCCAAGGAACTCCTTGTAGGCACCCACCTCGCCCTAATTAAAGGTCTCCTAATTAGATTTGGGCTTTATCAAAATCTTTTCAAAACAATCCTAGTATATCAAATCAACCACAAAATATGAATAATAATATATAATAATAATATATAGTACAAAAAGTATACAAGAAACCTAAGGTTCTTGGGAGACTAGAAGTCAACCTAAGATTGGACTTGTGCCCTATTGACTGCCTACGTACCTTATCAATTGCTTGACAAAGATCAAAGTCCACGTAGTTCGATTACATAGGACTCTCCAATTGTAATAAACCACATAATCGTAGATATTCTATCTTATCTTGGACTCTAGCTTCGAGAGTTTGAGTTTGATCAAAACACTTGTAATGAGAGATGGAATTTCATTCCATTTTGAATTCTTTCAAAATCACTTTTAGAATTGTTCTCGAAGTAGAATCCTAGGTAAAATAGAACTCTATTCTTATTGTAATTCTTACAACAAAGAAGAGTCCTAAGTGGGGTCAAGTGACCCCCCTAATCCTAGGGTTTCTAGCTAATCCTAGGTCAGTCTAAATACATAAAACACTAAGATATGCATGCTGGAATTTCTGGAAAATAAAAAATATAATCAAAAGTATAAACAATGCATGAAAATGTCATAAATGCAAATCTAAGTTAGCTATGGGAACCTAAGCATGTTTCTAAGTTGATTTAAGCCTAAAAAATGAGTTTTAATGCACTTTTAGGTTACTTTAAACCTATGGACAGATTTGAAAGTAATCAAAAAGTGTACTTAAAATCCTAAAATAATGAATAAAAAATAGTAAAAGAATGCACTAAATGCAACCTAATATGTATACTAAAACCATCATCAAAACATAGCATTTAATCACAAGGGAAGGGACTCACTTTTGCATGCTCCCTCGAACACATTTTATATATCAATCAAACATTCCAAGTGATAAAAATAAACCATGATAAGAATAATACTAATGCTTAACTTGAATAGACTAATAACCTAATATGAACAATACAAATCTATCCTAAAAATATTAACATGTGATTTTAAAACTAATCCTAACACGATTACTAACCTAAAAGACTTATGCATGAACTTAATCCTAAAAATCCTAATATGGTATGACTAAAGAAGAATAGAAGAAGAGAAATATGCATACATATTAAATAAACTAGCCTATGCATACTAAAGAAATATTGAACTTAAACTATGCATGCTAAAAATGCACTATATCCTATGTATACTAATAATAAAATAAATCCTATGCATACTTAAAGAAATAAAACCTAATCTAGCATGATTAAAGAAGAAGAAGAAGAAGAAGAAGAAGAAAGAAAACTACTAATCTCTTTCTCTGTCTCCTTACTTCAAGCCTTCTCCTTAAGCTCCAAGCCTTCTCTTCAAGCTCCAAGGACTCCAAGGACCTTAAGGACTCTAAAACTTAAGCTAGAGTGCTATAGGGGATGCTTGTGCAATTGCTCAAGCCTCTACTCTCTAAGCTAGCTCTTTAAAGCTTTTTTCTGTGTGTTAAAACTGATTTCAGGGCCCTCTATTTATAGGGAGGCCTGAGTTTGATCAATGGCTGAGTTTGAATCTCTTAGAAGTGATTCAAGGGATCAAAACCAGCCTTCAAAGGTGTTCATACTCATCCAAAAGTCCCCATGGCCGAACTGGACACATGGCAGGACTTGAAAGAGTCCCGGGCAGAAAAACCACTGAAGAAGAGCAGTTATTTGGCAAAATGGTCGACGACCATCCACTCTAGGACAGTTGGCCGTCCCTCATGGACGGTTGGCCGTCCCTAGGTGGACGGCCATCGATCCCCCATCTCCAAAAATGCCCTATGTGGGCCTGTCTCAGCCCGTTTCGTCCCGGTTTTGGCTTTTTTCGGCTTTTCGGGCCCGTTTTAAGTCCAAATTTGACGATTCAAGCACCAAAATGATTGTGATTCGATTCTCCATGTTTTAAGAAGTATTTGAAGTGAAAATTCATTGACCAAGGTCAAGGTTTTGGGGAAAATTCAACCAATTAGCTGTTTAGGGCCTGCCGAACCCAAATTAGGGTTTTGAAATCTACTAACCGATTGCTTTTGAAATCATTTCTTCTTCTCGAAACAAGTTTTAAAATGTTTTAGGAAAGTGTTTTGAAGCCTTCAAAGGCTTTGGTTTGGTAAAAATATCGAATCCCGGTCTCTTCCAGTCGAAACCCTAATCTGGGCTTAAAAGGGCCTTTTGGGCCTCAAGAGCCAAACATGAGCCAGAAGGCTCCACAGATCTTGTCATTGATCAACTTAGCTACCAAACATACTTTAAATATATATGCCAAAGCCTCGAGACTATTCGAGACAAGATCGACAGTCATTCAGGGCTTTTGTGATTCAAAGGACAGTACTGCCCTTCAGTCGCAAAAGGCCTTATTTTCTATCAAGCCTGGCTCAGAATGCCATGGAATTTTGCAGGGATGTTCCTAGACTCTTTAAAAACCTAATGCAAAAAGAACCGACTCAATCTGACCTAAAAACCTACATGTGATAATGACCTCTACCTAAATTACCCACAAAGGGTAAAACTGGGAACTTAGGGTTTTGACACCCTATTTCACCTTTAAACACATGCAACCATTCATGACCATACTCATGGTAAAAAATGGATGTCTACAGAAGCCCCTCGTTAATGTTCATGTCTTCGCCAGTGAATATCAACGAAAACAATGACATCCCATTTTTGACACAACAAAATAGGGATAATTGAACCAATTATCAAAATTATTTTGAAAGCTTCGCTTCAAATTTTCTTTTCCTGGAAGTCTCAGTTCTAGTTATCTCAAAGATTTTCAATCCTTTTGGAAATTGCATTTCCAATTATCATAAAAATT
>JAESVK010001327.1:1382664-1405329 GCA_017140935.1 Hamamelis virginiana | reverse complement strand
CTTTTGGAAATTGCATTTCCAATTATCATAAAAATTTGGGAGTCTTCAACTCATTACTAGAAATTTCATTTCTAGTCAACTCAAGGATTTTCAATCCTTTTGGAAATTGCATTTCCAATTATCATAAAAATTTGGGAGTCTTTGACTCATTTCTAGAAATTTCATTTCTAGTCAACTTAAGGATTTTCAATCCTTTTGGAAATTGTATTTCCAATTATCATAAAAATTTGGGAGTCTTCGACTCATTACTAGAAATTTCATTTCTAGTTACCTTAAGGATTTTCAATCCTTTTGGAAATTGCATTTCCAATTATCATAAAAATTTGGGAGTCTTTGACTCATTACTAGAAATTTCAACTTATGATTTTCAATCCTTTTGGAAATTGCATTTCCAATTATCATAATATCATATCCATATATCATTCTTATATACATTTCATGTATATTTTATCAATTTCATAAGGACTTATGGATTCGGGCCTCCAAAATGGGCTTTTCTCATTAGCCACTTTCCTTCATGGGTTTACTCACCTCTATAATTCCCTTCATTGGTCTCTCAAGCTCACCAAATCAAATGTATTCATAACCATTTCATGATTACAAACTTATTTACACAATCTTTTCATTCATTCATTTCTAAATCTCATGGTTTTCAACCAAAAGTTCATCATTTCATGTGAACTTTCCTATTCACAATTGCTCAATTCTCACTTTGGTATGCACCAAATACTCTTTATTTCTTATCAACTCATCAAATATCATTCAATCTCGATCAAATGCATTTTCCTAAATCAAATTTTGAGAGAAAATGAGTCAAAATTGGTCAAAATAGGCCAAAATGGTCAAAATTGGGCCTAAAAAGTCAAAATAGGGTATCAAAGATGGATGACCATCCAACCAAGGATGGCCAACCGTCCAAGGTTGACGGCCAGCCGTCCCTTGGTGGACGGCCACCCGAGCCCCCAACTCCCCATTTAGGTGTTTGACACCCCTTTGCTCATTCATGTTTTATTTGTCCAATTTGAGACCTTCTCTCTCTAGGATTTTTCAAGTTCTCTCAAAATTCATCACATTTGATTTAATTTCATCCAAATCAAAACTCCGAACACCTCTAGTGTTGCTATTCACCTCAATTTGTGAATAAAAAACCTAGGATTTCATCCTTGCATTTCAAATTTGGGGATTCAAGACCCAAATACACATATACCCATTTTCTGAAGTTCATCTTCTACTTATACTCATGGCAAATAGGTATGAATAAAAGTACCCATATATTAAGATGAAGAACTACAAAGCACCTTCTCATGATCCCAACAACTCAAGCTTGTTATTGGAGCCTAATGCTCATCTCTCCCACATCCATACTCTACAAGAGGTAACCTTACTTTCCATGCTCTTTTATTGAACCATTGATGTCTAGATGCTTCAATATTGATCTTTGGATATTGTTTGATGACTTGTGTTCATGAAATTTGTATTTGGCAAAGCTTGGGAGCCCCATTTCATTAGCTTCACAAGCTTGAAATGTTGCTCACCAAGTGTTTGATAAAATTCCCAAGAGACTAGAATTTGATTTTTTTGATTTAAATTTCTCATGCCATGATTCAAATATGTTTCAAACATCATTTGGCTACTTTCAAAAACTTCATGACAAATTTTCACAATCATTTTCAAAAATGTGCATACTAGGTGTTTGATAAAATACCTAAAGGAGGCTATTTTCAATTTTTCAAATCAATTCATCATATCATGTTTTTTCCAAATGTTTTCAAAATAATCATATCATGAAAAGTTTTCAAGATATTTTAAGTAATGCACATATCAAAAATTTTCATGAATTAAGACTTAGCTTATTTTTCAAAACATTATTGCATAAAGTGTCATTTTCATGACTTTTAAATAATTTTATTTCAAAACTTTTGCTAAGTATTTATTTCATGATTTTCAAAATTCTATTCTCTTAGGATTTCTATTTCCAATTCAATTTTCATGAAAATAAGTCATATGGCATTTTAAATGAATTATGCTAATTCTTGATGTAAAATTGAAAATACCAAAATTAACTACATTAATTATGGTATATATTTTTTTGAATAACTCACAATCGACAAACCATTTGAGAAATAAAATTTGAACATTTTTTTGAAAATGTGCCATTTTGTGAGTTAATTTTGTATTTTTTTGATTCAAAGAATGATGGATACTCTCCAACCATATGTCAAAGCCACTATCCGAAGGCTTGGTTTTGGAGACTTCATCGACTCACTGTGGGTTGATACTATGGACAAACTGGCTCTGATGGCCTTATATGAGCTTTGGTGGGACACCACCAACACATTCCACTTCGAGTTTGGGGAGATGACTATGACTCCCCTTGATTTTACCATGATCACAGGACTTTCCATTGGGGGTCGCCCTTTGGATTTTTATGATGGTGCAAGCAAGAACTTGACCTATTTCGATACCTTTCTTGGGGCAGGTGATATTGAGATCGTGAAGAAATCAGTTCGTCGAAATACTCTCTTTAACACTTTTAGCAACATGCCTGAAGGGGGAGATCCTGACCACATCATGCGGGCTTTCCTTTTGTACCTGTTTTCATGCACTATTTTTGCAGGCACTGCTGATTTGGCCTCTCTAGGCCTTCTTGCTAGTTTGGAGGATATTGATACCATTCCTCAGTATAACTGGGGTGGTGCTGCCTAGGCCACCATGTACAAGACCATGTGCTGTCGGTCTCGAGGGGTATGCACTGACTTTGGAGGCATTGGATTTGTTTGGGAGGTATACTCACTTATTTTTAGAAAATATCATAAACTTCCCTTTACCCATCTTCTAACAATGCACATATTCTGCAGGTATGGGCTCATGAGTATCTTGACCTGAATAGCCTCACCTTGATTGCTAATGACTTTTCCTGGCCAACCCTTGCTCGATATGCCCCAGATAGGCGGGTGAATGCCATTGCCCATAGGCATGATTATGCTTACAGTCGTGCCTTTCTTGCAGGGTTGCTCTCTAATAAGGTAACAATCTTCATTTCTACTTTCCTTTCTCAATGCTCAAACTTTCTCTAATATACCTTGTCCTCAGGTTAGGTGGAACCCTTGGCGTCTTTGGAGGGGCATCATGCATGCCCAATTTAATTATGTAATTGAGATGTCTCATAAGAGGATTCTGTTCGAGGGGCCCTCTGGCAGGTACTGGTACCTTGGGGAAAGAGTGCGTGCTCAGCTTTGTGGGTCTTATTCAGTTGCTCGTGTGCCTCATGCACCTCCTCCCTCTATGAGGCACACTGATAGGTTGACAGAACATGCCTTAGCAGACGCCATGGCTGGTGTATTTGCGGATGCTTTCCATCGTCCGCATGAGGATTATCGTTCATTCTGTCAGCACTATCTGATGCGTTCCTTAGTATCGGGATTTCCATCTGCTGAGGTATCAAACTTTCTCTTGATAGCTTTACCTCTTTTCTCATATATTATTCCTCATATCTTTTTATTTGACAGGGCCGTCGAGCCCGAGGACATGTTTCTCATCCTACAGCTACTGCGGCTCCTAGTGAGGGCTAGTCTTCATCCTCTGCTCCTTCTTTGCCACCTGTCCCCTAGCAGGTGCAAGTCATTGAGGATGGCAGCTTTGTTCAAAGACCAATTACTCGAGTGCCTTATAATGAATACCCACATATTGATCATTCGTACACCTCGATAATCATCATACTTTCACCTTTTGTTATATGTAGCTTTCTTTCTCTTAACATTTTGAACGTTTCGACCTTTCAGGTGCCTGTATCATATGCTGAGGAGTGGTTGGCATATAGTGCATCATTGACTAGGGAACTTCAAAATATGAATCTTGATGCACATAATGCGAACATAGCTGCACAGGTAACTTTCTCTCTACTCTTTCAATCACTGATGATCTCATTCTTCACCAATCTCACCTAAGCTTTGCCTTCACAGGAGCGCCATGGATCGAGAGAGGATCACGAGGCATCGGGTTCACGGGGAATGAGGAAATCATCCCGGCAGAGATGATTTTGTACTGTTAGGCCTATAGGAGGCCTGCTTAGGTTTTCCTTTGCAACTCTTTCTCTATGTATGTACTAAAAATCCCGATTGGCATGTAATTTTATCCTAATGAGAATACAAATATGTTTCAATTATTTTTTTGGTTCAATTTTAACCCGAAAATAGGTCAAAACTGACAAAAATTGAGTGAAAAGTCAAACCGGGCGTCAAAAAGTCTTGAAAAAGTCAAAATTAGGCAAAAATTGGGATCAGGGATGGGACCATCCCTCCATGGAAGGTTAGCCGTCCCTAGGAGATGGTTGTTCGTCCCTTGGGGGATGGTCATCGACCCTGGTTCCCCTTTTTTGACTATTTTAATGTTTTTTGACTTTTTGAGTGTTCTACTTCGCCTCTAACTCGATTTCTTTGCCAAAAAGCTATAAAAACACACCTCTATGCTCACTTTCATCACACTAAACACAATGGAAGCTCTCAAGTTGATCATCAACCTATTCATAGCAAGAATGCGGGCAGAAGACAAGAGGGTGTTCGCACGATTCGACTTGACTTCGTGGTTCTTTCTCTGTCATGTGAAGCTTGAAGACAAACTTCTCAACTCTGTGATCCACTTCTGGGACTCTGATCTTCATGTATTTCGCTTCAATTGTGAAGAGGTATGTCCTTTATTTGAAGAGTTTTGTGCTTTGATGAATATTTCTATTAAAGGTCCTTTCATCTTTCCTATCATTCGTCGAGGTTATTTTCAAACCTTTTCTTCTCTCTTTGAAATCTCGCCTAGGGAAGCTTCTTCATATATCCATGAAAACTCCCTTGATCTTCTCAAACTAGCTTCATTTTTCTTGAGGGAAGGGGGAAAACCACTAGCTCTTTATAGGCCTACCCAGTACGGACTTGCCTTATGCATAGTGCGTTGTTTCCTTATTTCGAACGGAACCACTTTCATACCAATTGAAACATGTGAACTCATTCTGCCATTGTCGAAGTCTCATAACATCATCCCCTTGGTGCTAGCTGAAACTCTAAATGGGCTTGACCACTTCCACTCCAACTCTGCTTCTTGCATTAGGGGTAGCCCCATTCTCCTTCAGATGTGGTTGGTTGAGAGACTCAAGCTGATTACTCCTTGTGATGGGCCCAATCACTTGTCCCATAACTATTGTTTGCGTAAGCTTTTGTTTCGACCGTCGCTCGACTCAGGACCTGATCATCTTCTTCTCTTCTCTGACTTGGAGAGATATTCAATGGCATGTGGCTATATGGGACTGTGGTGAAGAGTATGTATTACACACTTCGGGATGTTGTCAGGTGAAGCTTATGGGCCTAAAGCATACATCGTTTTACTGGGCTTCTAATGTACTTAGCCAAATGGGCCGTGTTCAAACAAACCTCCTTATCAAAGGGCTTGTTCATGGGGTAGAGGCGGCTACTCCTTCTTTGGTATCTTGGGCTGTGAAGAAATGGGCTTCAGGCTTATGTTTGAGTCAAGTAGGGGATTACAATGGACCTTTTAGGCTTGATGGGGAGTACCGGGCTTGGCTTAAACAAGACTTGGGTTCAAAGGTGCCGGCTATAACGGATAAGGTTCGAAGCCTCGTTTATGATTCTCGAGTTACAGCTCAGTCGGCAGGTTCGTCACTTCCACCAAATGCGTCACGAGTTAGGACAACTAAGAGAAATAGGGGAAATAAGAATGAAGCCCAAGCCCGTAGGGCGAGAAGGACTTAGAGTAGATTAGGGATTATATTTTTTTCTTTTTCTAAGCAATGTAAAATTTGAAGAAAGTATGAAATATGGATATACATGGCATGTAATAAATATTTCAAAAGGTTTCTACCCTTTATGGATGAATAAATATCAATTTAATTAAAATCTCAACAAATATCCCTTAATAATTACAATTGAACCAAGCTCTTGGTGTTTTTACAAGAAATATACCGCACCCAAGGTAACTTTATGGGCTGCCTACGTATCCCCGTCCTTGATGCAATTCTCTTTGTCATTTTTCTCTAACTCTTTGTGATATTTGGGGAATCAGGTCTTCGTAGTTCATGAATCAAATTGAAGAAGTCCATTTTTTTTTTTTATTTGCTCTGACTTTTGCCTAAGCAGCCTTTTCAGGTTTTCTACTTAGCGAGCTTGATTGATTTTTTTTTATTATTTTATTATTTAAATACCCTAACTTTTGCCTAGGCAGCCCTTTCGGGTTTTCTACCTAGCGGACTTTTTTTTTTTTTTTTTAATTTTTATATGTGGTACTTCTTCAATTGATCCAAATTGGTAGGTTGAGAGAATTCATTCCCGTCAATGTCTGCAATCTTCATGGCTCCGCCTGACAGTATTTCTCTTATGATGTAAGGGCCTACCCATGTGGGCTTTAACTTTCCTCGTGGGTCATGGATTGGTGCTCGGATCTCCTTTAGTACTAGATCTCCTTTCTTCAAACCTCTGTGCTTCACTTTTTTGCCAAACGCTTTGGTTATTCTTCTTCGATACCCCTGAATGTGGTAAAGTTCCCTCAATCGTCTTTCATCTATTAGAGCTAACTCTTCATACCGGTTCCTTACCCATTCCACTTCTGCCAATTGACTCTCCATGGCAATCCTTAACGACGGGACTTCTAACTCTATAGGCAATACTGCTTCCATTCCATATATGAGTGAAAGAGGTGTAGCCCCAGTTGATGATCTAATGGAAGTACGATATCCCCACAGTGCTAGTGGTAATTTCTCATGCCAGTCACTGTAAGTCTCGGTGGTCTTTTTCAAGATCGACTTGAGATTCTTATTTGCTTCTTCAACAGCCCCATTTGTCTGTGGTCTATAGGGAGATGAGCGATGATGCTTGATACTATACTTTTGTAAGAGCGCTTCGGTTTCTTTTCGGAAATGCTGTCCATTGTCAGAGATGAACTCGTGGGGCACTCCATTCCGGTAGATGATATTATTCTGTATGAATCTCACTACTTGCTTGGCATTCAATGTCTTGTAGGATACAGCTTCTACCCACTTGGTGAAATAATCTATGGCAACCAGGATGTACTTGTGTCCGTTTGAGGCTGCAGGGGTTACCTTGCCAATGATGTCGATGCCCCATGTTGCAAATGGCCACGGCGAAGACATGGTAGTGAGTGGCATCGAGGGTTGATGTTTTCCACTTGCAAACACTTGACATTTATGACACTTCTTGACATGTAGATGGCAATCCCTTTCCATGGTTGACCAATAATACCCTAGTCTCACGATCTTCTTTGCTAGCATGTATCCATTCATATGCGGAGCCCCAGCCCCTTCATGCACTTCCAACACTATTCTTTCAGCTTCTTGTTCATTGACACACAACAGATGCACTCCATCGTGTGATCTCCGATACAGCTTCCCTCCATACAGAATATATTAACTAGCTAACCTTCTTATGGTCTTTCTGTCTACGGATGACGCCTCTTTCGGATATTCTCCTTTTTCTACAAACTGTTGGATGTCATAGTACCACGGCTTTCCATCATTCAGCTCTCCTTTTTGGATAACACAACAGTAGGCCGGTCCTTCTCGGGGCTCAATAATGAGAGGAGTTACACCTTCATCTTTAGGGATATCTACCATGGATGCTAGAGTGGCTAAGGCATCCGCAAACTTATTTTTTAACCTAAACAAATAAAAGAAGTCGATTCGACGGAATTCTTTCACCAAATTCTCTAAGTATTCATGGTAGGGTAACAACTTCTTATCCCGAGTCTTCCATTCTCCTCTAGTCTGACATATGATCAGGGCAGAATCTCTATATACTTCTAATTCTTCCACATCCAACTTCAAGGCAGCTTCCAATGCTAGGATACAGGCTTCATATTCGGCTATATTATTAGTAGCATCGAAGGATAACCTGACAGATAATGGTATCAAGTTATTCTCCGGTGTGCTAGAAACAAACCTATTCCACATCCTCTCTTATTATGAGCACCATCAAAGAAAACTTTTCAAGGCTCCTTACTTACTTCTAGAATCTCTTCGTCGGGAAAATGGTACTCAGACGGTCTTTCTGCTGACGATGGATGCTCTGCTAAAAACTCTGCCACTGCCTTTCCTTTCACTGATTTCTACACCACATATTGAATGTCGAACTCTGATAATAGCAATAACCAACGGGCTGTCCTATAAGATAACACTGGCTTCTCCAATAAGTACTTCAGGGGATCGATGCGACTAATGAGTTGCACTTGAAAAGACAGCATGTAATGGCGGAGCTTTTGGGTAACCCACACCAATGCCACACATGTCTTCTTTAATGCGTCATATTTAACCTCATAGTCAGTCATCTTCTTACTCAAATAGTACACTGCATTCTTCTTTCGAGATTCTGGTAGATATTGAGCTAATATAGCTCCCATCGCAGTTTCAGTGAGTGCTAAATAAAGTAGCAAAGGCTCACCTTGCCGCGGGGAACTAATATTGGTGGGTTGCTCAAATATCTCTTGATGGTTTCAAAGGCCTCTTGGCACGCGTCATTCCACTACTTGGACACATTTTTCTTAAGAAGCTTAAAGATAGGCTCACAAATCATGGTCAGCTGTGCTATAAATCGACTGATAAACTGAACTTTGCCTAAGAATCCTCGAATCTCTTTTTCTGTTTTTGGCGGCTGCATCTCCGTGATGGCTTTGATCTTCCTCGGGTCGATCTCTATTCCTTTCTGAGTGATCATAAATCCCAACAACTTTCCCGCAGTTACTCCGAAGGCACACTTTTGGGGATTCAATCTCAGGTTATATTGCTTAATTCTTTGAAGGAACTTGCCTAGAGCATCAAAATGGCCTACTCGATCCTTAGACTTCACGATCATATCATCCACATACACCTCCACTTCCTTATAAATTATATCATGTAATAAGGTGGTTGCCATTCTCTAATAGGTAGAACCGGCGTTCTTTAGGCCAAAGGGCATAACTCGATAGCAGAAGGTCCCCCATTGAGTGATGAAGGAGGTTTTCTCCATATCTAGAGGGGCCATCTTTATCTGATTATAACCCGAGAACCCGTCCATGAAGGATAACAGAGCATGACCGGCGGTACTATCTACCAGGATATCTATGTGTGGCAACGGAAAATCATCTTTAGGGCACGCCTTGTTCAAATTCCAGAAGTCTACGCACATTCTAACCTTCCCATCCTTCTTAGGTACCGCCACAATGTTAGCTAACCACTCGGGGTATTCTACTACTTGGAGAAATCCAGCGTTCATCTGCTTCACTACTTCATCCTTGATTTTCAGTGCCCACTCCGGCTTCATTCTTCTCAACTTCTGTTTAACCAGCTTAACCCCCGGATTAGTAGGGATAAAGTGTTGTACTATGTCGGTGTCAATCCCTGGCATTTCTTTGTACGGCCATGCAAATACTTCTATGTTTTCTCTCAACAATCTTATCAATTTTTCTTGTTCTTGTGATGACAGAGTTGCCCCAATGTTAATTATTTTAGGCGATTCATCGGATCCTAAATTAACTGATATTAATTCATCCACATTAGGTCGAGCATGTTCCATTTCCCTTCGTTGTTCAAACTCAGGGGGAACATCCTCTCTAGGATCTATGTTCATGCCATATACACCCATAGAAGATAGAAAGGATAAACTGCAAATGCAAAGAATGAAGAAAAATGAATACTTTATTAATCATGAAGAAAGAAGGATAATCACAAACTAAGCTATCATTCGCCTCCTAACAGAGGAGGGATGATTTTATTGAAAAAGGGAAAAATGAAAGTCCTATTCTACAATCCTATGGCAAGAAAGTATAAAAATCCTACAAGCTATCATCTGATGGTAATGAATCTTCCATGACTGAGTCTTCAACTCGAGGCTTATACTCAAGGCTCCAGTTGGTCAATGGACTGATGGTATCTTCAATGAGGTGGATAGGATCGAGTTCATGAACATACTCTTCGATGCAGGCAATCTCTTTGAACATAGCCCCTATGGCAATTTCATCGATATGGTCGACCCAATCAAACTCTATACGCTCTTTGGTTGTGATGGTAATTGAAGAGAGAGGTAATGGTGTGTTGAAGAAGATTTCAAACCCAGGAACTCTAGCCTTCTGATCTTCAAGGTAAATGGGTTCGGGGAACCCACAATAAGGGAAATCATCCCCTTTTTTGACAAAAGCTCCATTTAAAGTGGGCCGGTAAGGTTTCAGAGTAAGGTTAGAGACTCGTCCCTCTTCTTTGGCCAATTGTCTTTCTCTTCTTTTCTATGCCATCTCTTTTCTGTCAACTTTGGTACTTTGATAGCCCAATTCGAAAGGGTAGATTGCTGAAGGATATTCGATAGAACTAGGCGTGCCTTGATGACGACGACCTAAGCCCATTCCTGGAAAGAAGCCCATATTTTTCATGATCTGACCCACTTGCATATTCCCGTATGGACTGCAGTCTAGCACCATTTTCTCTTTACATCCTGGCTTAACCTCTACACATTGTATGTATTCAAAGCCTGTCAATGGTACTTCTTCGATTTTTGGCTTGATCTCACAGATAGGTACACGGGTAGGAGTGATCTTAGAATCTCCCTTCAATGTCACCATTGAGCCTTTGTAGGGGAACTTAACCTTTTGATGGAGGGAAAAAGGCACAGCCCCAATTGGATGGATCCAAGGCCTACCAAGTAGAAGATTGAAACAAGCAGGCACGTCTAGTACTTGAAAATCGACTTGGAACTCTATAGGCCCAATAGCTATAGATAAAGTGACCAGGCCAACTACTTCTCTTCGAGTGTTGTCGTATGCTCTCACAGTTTGCCCTGACGGTTTGAATTCTGACTGTTTGATGCCCAATGAAGTGGCGGTGCTGAGAGGACATACGTTCAAGGCTGACCCATTATCTATAAACACTGTAGGAATTCTCTTGCCCATAGTATCCACCGTGACATACAAAGCTTGCAGATGATGAGGTCCTTTCTTTCTGAAGGTCTGACTCTGTGAAGGATATTGACTGCCCATGCTGAACTGGACTGACCAGACTGACTAAACCCTCGACTGAAGTATCGATGGGAATCTGAACCTGGTTGAGTAGCCTGAGTACTGTTTGCCTGTGCTTTTGAGAAGCCATTAAAAGTCCCCAGATGGTGATGTTGGCTTGAGTACGCTTGAGCTGTTTCAGTATCTCTTCCTCTTCCTCTTGAACTTCGATGCGTTGAGATCTTTCTAACTCTCCCAAAGGATTGTCGGATTCCAAGTTGGCGGGCTTGAAATGACGACCTCCTCTAGTGACATGGTTAACATCTTCCTCATCACTGGCCCAAATATCTGCTATCTCCTCGGGTGTGTTCATCAAATCTTCCCACTTTATGATATCAATCTCATTCTCTGACCCATCATCTATGGTAGACTTCGCAGAAGTCGAACTTGATCTGAAATACTGGGTGACCCATGGTTGCCTTGGATAGACAATTTGGTAATGGGTTTCCCCATCATATTGATGACCTTGGTTGTGAAATACTTCTTGAGGATACTCTGGCTAGCTTTCTCAAAACAGATAAGGTTTGGATCTTCGAGTTCAACCTGAGCCACATGAATGTCTTCTTTAAGTAAGTCAGGGTTATCACTCCAACCAGAAGGAGCAATGGGTTCTTCAAAGGTGGGCTTTTTCATTTTAGGGTAAAGGACATAGAAGTCGAACTTTCCACTAGGTTCCCCTAACAGGCCCACTTCTGGATCTCCGGCCTCATATCTTTTTCGCAACTCCCATTGGCTAGTTCCAGTCTTGGAAAAGGCTTTCTTGGTTCTAGCATTAGATCTAATGGGTTTAATCTTTGTCATCTCAGCTTCACAAGACTTTTCAGGACAGAGAACGTAGAAACTAAACCTCCCATTTCTTTCTGTCAACAAATCCACACAAGGATCTCTAGCTTCACACCTTTCTTTGAGAGCCCACTGACTAGTGCTATTCTTTGATGACTGATCCACTTTGCGAGGCTTGGGAAATCCATTCGAACTAAAACCCGGGAATGTATCTTTCTCAAACTGTCTTCATAAACGATAAAGTCCTCTTGGGCTAGTGAAGGGTTGAGGGATTTCAATGAGACCTTGATCAATGAACCCTTGTACTATATTCCACAATGTATCACATGATTCCGTGTCATGGCTATAGTTGGCATGGTATTGGCAGTAAAACTTTTTGGGTCTTGGCTTGTATGGAGTAATGAGCCCACAGGCTTGACAGTGATGAAACATTTCAATCAAGGAAGTAGGGAATGAAGGGTGGGGGCGGATAGGCTCACAGTGGACATAAGGGTCAGCATGGATAACATTGATATTTGCGGGTGGTGGGATTGCATGGGTAGGAAGTGGATTTTGGGTGACATTGGGTTGAGAAGGTGGGGAAATGGTTTTATTATCTATGAGGTCTTGGATTTTATGGCGGAGACGGAAGCAACGGTTGGTAGTTTGGCCTTTGAATTGATGGAAATGACAGTATTCACTTTCATTATAGTTCTTGGGTAATGGGTTGGGTGTAGGTCTGGGTTCCAGAGGTTGGAGCAAGCCTCGAGCTTTTAATTTCTCAGAGACTTTTTCCAATGGCATATAGAACTCGGTGAATTTTCTGGATGGTTTATTTCCTAAGGAAAAGGGTTGGGTAAATGGAGCAGGTTGAGATATGACATTGACTTCGGTAACCTTCCCATTGATAACATGTCGGCGGTTTTTGTAAGGTTCATCGGTTCGGAGTGCTCCATCGGCTAGAGCGTCCTCTACTTGTGTACCAGCAGCGACTAGAGCTCGGAAATTTGGGAGATATTGGAAAAACATGTGCTTATGATAAACAGGGAGCAAATTCTTTACTATCATGCGGATTTGTTCTTCTTCCTCAGGGCGGTTAGCCATTTTAGAAGCCTTGGCTCTCCAACGGGTGAGGAAAGCAGAGAAAGTTTCTCTTGATTCTTGCTTTGTAGTCTCCAAGTCCCTCCTAGCGACATCAACTTCTGTGTTATACCGGTAATGATTGCTAAACTCAGTGCATACATCTTCCCATGTCTTCATTCTAGACTCATCCATTGACAAAAATCATTTCAGAGCAGATCCAAATAATGTCTCATGGAACATTTGGGCTAGCAGGTCATCATTAGCCCCTCGTGGGTGCATGGCTCTCACGTACATCTTCAGATGGGTCTTAGGACAACCCATTCCATCAAACTTCTCTAACTCGGGCATTCTGAAATGAGTGGGCATACGGGCCTTAGGGAACAGAGATAGTGACGACATGTCCACCAGATCATCAGACTTCCTAAAACCTTTCAATGTTTTTTCTAGGGCTTCGACCTTGCTACTCAACATTATAGGCTCAGTGGAAAAGAAAGCAAGGGTTTTGGGCTTGGACTCTTTTTCCAGATCAACAGGCTGAACAAATTCTGCACCTGGCCTAGTGGGCTCAACAACTATCTTCGGTCTAAGGAAACATTCTTCTTCATCAACGTTCTCAAACAAGGGATTAGTATGGGCTCGCACCTTATCCTCCTCTTCTTTCTGGTGAACTAACTCTTAGACCACTTTTAAGAGTGCCTCGATCTTCTCATCAGTCGTCTTTCCATTAGTTCCAATGGCAATAGGGGTATGATCCTCGTTACTAGACATCTTTGAATCGACAGGTAAGCCCTTAAACAACCGACCGCTAGAATCACGACACCAAGCCAGAATGCTGGGAAATGGAAAAGATTTGAATCAACTAAGAGCTTCTAGTGTGAAAAGGGATGAATAAGGACAATCTCACATGCTTACAAGAGTATGGGTCTAAGGCCCACACATCAATCTCTCTCTTTCACATTCTATCTTATGAAAGTAGGCCTAAAGCCCCGGCAAGAATCTCATCAGAAACTCCTAAACTCACATCTGAATCTTATTGCAGGCCTATACCTTCCATCCAAAGAGTATGGGCCTAAAGCCACACTTCAAACTCACTTAAGGCCTATAAACGGACATCACTAGCATAACACTACCACGGGCCTAAGTCCAAGGATATCTAGGGTACTAAGCCCTCATTAAGTACCTTAACTCTTTAGAGACACTTCCCTTAAGAGTTTAGGGCATTTCATAAAGGTTTAGTCCTACAGATCCAGGTCCTAATGGGTTCTACACACTTCACAGTCAAGGCTCAATACAAAACCGGGGGAAAACCCGGCATCATAACATTTACAATAGTGTGTGATAGGCGATTTAGGGTATGTGTCCTAAAGACATTTTACATGGACTAATGCAAAGGGTAGGCTGAGTGTCCCTTACTCGCTCGGTCCAATCGATATACCTAACCACATGTGACATCAGGAATGCCGCGTGGGTCCAACAGTACGTGATTGGTCCGTTTGATATACCCGAGGGTACTTGGCAAGAAGGGTGATGGATTTCGCATACATGGAACCCAAGAATCAAAGAGACTGGGCCCAGGGCTAGGCTCATCGTTGGCTTTAGCATACAACGTCCTAAACATGCAGGGTCAATGCGCACACAATGCAGGAATTAAAGTCACACAGTCATACAAATGCAATTGGTTGATTTTATTAATTAAGAAATTGAAAGGCCCAAAAGTAATTAATTGGAGTTTAGCCCTCGACATCCCCAGTGGAGTCGCCAATCTGTGAGCCAGCCAACCTGAATCGGGAGGCCTCTCGTTCACTTTGGGGGGGTGTTCTTGAGTGGATTGTGGATGATGTTTATCCGTCTCGATTTATCCTTCTCTATTATCCAAGTTTATCCTTCTCTATTATCCACTCAAGATTGGGTATTTGAAAAAGGATGAGAGTTTGTAAAAAACTGGGAGTCGCCACCTTATTTTTAGGGAACAAGGAAACCACGAAAAGAGTTTTATTTTCAATAAAACATTGACCCCATATTTTGGAAAAGCATGGTCTTTGAATCAAAGTTGGATTCGGGGGCTAGGTTACGAAGTGGGAAGGTTCCAAGGAACTCCTTGTAGGCACCCACCTCGCCCTAATTAAAGGTCTCCTAATTAGATTTGGGCTTTATCAAAATCTTTTCAAAACAATCCTAGTATATCTAATCAACCACAAAATATGAATAATAATATATAATAATAATATACCGTACAAAAAGTATACAAGAAACCTAAGGATCTTAGGAGACTAGAAGTAAACCTAAGATTGGACTTGTGCCCTATTGACTGCCTACGTACCTTATCAATTGCTTGACAAAGATCAAAGTCCACGTAGTTCGATTACATAGGACTCTCCTATTGTGATAAACCACATAATCGTAGATATTCTATCTTATCTTGGACTCTAGTTTCGAGAGTTTGAGTTTGATCAAAACACTTGTAATGAGAGATGGAATTTCATTCCATTTTGAATTCTTTCAAAATCACTTTTAGAATTGTTCTCGAAGTAGAATCCTAGGTAAAATAGAACTCTATTCTTATTGTAATTCTTACAACAAAGAAGAGTCCTAAGTGGGGTCAAGTGACCCCCCTAATCCTAGGGTTTCTAGCTAATCCTAGGTTAGTCTAAATACCTAAAACACTAAGATATGCATGCTAGAATTTCTGGAAAATAAAAAATATAATCAAAAGTATAAACAATGCATGAAAATGTCATAAATGCAAATCTAAGTTAGCTATGGGAACCTAAGCATGTTTCTAAGTTGATTTAAGCCTAAAAAATGAGTTTTAATGCACTTTTAGGTTACTTTAAACCTATGGACAGATTTGAAAGTAATCAAAAAGTGTACTTAAAATCCTAAAATAATGAATAAAAAATAGTAAAAGAATGCACTAAATGCAACCTAATATGTATACTAAAACCATCATCAAAACATAGCATTTAATCACAAGGGAAGGGACTCACCTTTGCATGCTCCCTCGAACACATTTTATATATCAATCAAACATTCCAAGTGATAAAAATAAACCATGATAAGAATAATACTAATGCTTAACTTGAATAGACTAACAACCTAATATGAACAATACAAATCTATCCTAAAAATATTAACATGTGATTTTAAAACTAATCCTAACATGATTACTAACCTAAAAGACTTATGCATGAACTTAATCCTAAAAATCCTAATATGGTATGACTAATGAATAATAGAAGAAGAGAAATATGCATACATATTAAATAAACTAGCCTATGCATACTAAAGAAATATTGAACTTAAACTATGCATGCTAACAATGCACTATATCCTATGTATACTAATAATAAAATAAATCCTATGCATACTTAAAGAAATAAAACCTAATCTAGCATGATTAAAGAAGAAGAAGAAGAAAAAAAAAAAAAAAAAAAAAAAGAAAACTACTAACCTCTTTCTCTGCCTTCTTGTTTCAAGCCTTCTCCTCAAGCTCCAAGCCTTCTCCTCAAGCTCCAAGGACCTCAAGGACTCTAAAACTTAAGCTAGAGTGCTATGGGGGAAGCTTGTGCAATTGCTCAAGCCTCTACTCTTTAAGCTAGCTCTCTAAAGCTTTTTTCTGTGTGTTAAAACTGATTCAGGGCCCTCTATTTATAGGGAGGCCTGAGTTTGATCAATGGCTGAGTTTGAATCTCTTAGAAGTGATCCAAGGGCTCAAAACCAGCCTTCCAAGGTGTTCATACTCATCCAAAAGTTCCCATGGCCGAACTGGACACATGGCAGGGCTTGGAAGAGTCTCGGGCAGAAAAACCACTGAAGAAGAGCATTTATTGGGCAAAATGGTCGACGACCATACACTCTAGGACGGTTGTCCATCCCTAGGTGGACGGCCATCGATCCCCCATCTCCAAAAATGCCCTACGTGGGCTTGTCTCAGCCCGTTTCGTCCCGGTTTCGGCTTTTTTGGGCTTTTCGGGCCCGTTTTAAGCCCAAATTTGACGATTCAAGCTCCGAAATGATCATGATTCGATTCTCCATGTTTTAAGAAGTATTTGAAGTGAAAATGCATTGACCAAGGTCAAGGTTTTGGGGAAAAGTCAACCAAATAGCTGTTTAGGGCCTGCCGAGCCCAAATTAGGGTTTTGAAATCTGCTAACCGATTGCTTTTGAAATCATTTCTTCTTCTCGAAACAAGTTTTAAAATATTTTAGGAAAGTGTTTTGAAGCCTTTGAAGGCTTTGGTTTGGTAAAAATATCGAATCCCGGTCGCTTCCGGTCGAAACCCTAATCTGGGCTTGAAAGGGCCTTTTGGGTCTCAAGAGCCAAACATGAGCCAGAAGGCTCCACAGATCTTGTCACTGATCAACTTAGCTACCAAAAATACTTTAAATATCTATGCCAAAGCCTCGAGACCATTCGAGACAAGATCGACTGTCATTCAGGGCTTTTGTGATTCAAAGGACAGTACTGCCCTTCAGTCGCAAAAGGCCTTATTTTCTATCAAGCCTGGCTCAGAATGCTATGGAATTTTGCAGGGATGTTACTAGACTCTCTAAAAACCTAATGCAAAAAGAACTGACTCAATCTGACCTAAAAACCTATATGTGATAATGACCTCTACCTAATTACCCACAAAGGGTAAAATTGGGAACTTAGGGTTTTGACACCCTATTTCACCTTTAAACACAGGCAACCATTCATGACCATACTCATGGTAAAAAATGGATGTCTACACTCACCTTTACTTTTTATGTAGAGCAGATGACAAGTTAATATGGATTTGGATGTGTGGCTTAGCTCGACCCCATTAGCTTGGGACTTTGGACTCTGCATTAGATTATGTAAATATAGTAAGAGATATATGTATTTCAACATTATGATTATTTGTATTATTTATTGACTGTGTCACAGCCTAGTTGCCAAGGATGTTGGCATTATTATTTGGTTTCCCATTCATATAGTTTTGTATAATGATTCGGGACAAATTGTGGTCATGACATTTCATTTCGTTATATGTACTTCTTTGTATCTCGTGTGGAAATATGAATGAATAGGTCAGGTTGTACCTCCATCTTGACACATGTCGACCCATCCGGAAAGGTCGGTATGGATGTTAGGTTGGGGTGTTACAGTTAAGTTTCAAGCTGTTCGAATAGATTAACAATTAAGTTTAAATACTAAGCAACTCGTTTGAACAGATTGAGATCCCGTTCGAACGACCTTAGTAATTTTCTCAATTTTCGTTCAAATGACCAAATCCTTTGAAACAGAGCCTTTGTATAGTTCAAAGGAGACTTTCCGTTCGAATGGCCTAGCCAGAAAATAATTAAAACAAATTTTTGGACTAAAAAAGGCAAAAAGTCATTTCAACCAACTTTGGGAAAATGCCAAAGACCATTTTAAAAATTAGCCAAGGTTCCTATAAGTCCATGAAAGTGATGGAACCTCGTATGGTCAAACTATGGTTCATTTTGAGCAGTTATAGATTTTAGCAATATAGAGCTTTACAAAAATACCTAAGATACTCAATCATAAAAGATTACAACAAATAAAGTCCATGAAGTATCTTGAGTCTTCTTCTATTTTGTGCTTGAGACTAGCTTGGTTTGGCTCAATCCACATGCTTGCTTTGTGCCTTGCTTGAGTATAGCTTTGTTTTTGATGCTTTCATGCTAGTTACAATATGTTTGAATCTTGCATCACTTGAAAAACTTATTAGCGCACACAAGATATGATTGTTATCATCAAAACTTTAATATAAAAGGTCATGAGGGTAAATATTAGGCTAACATGGACTGTAATGCTAAGTTAAATGAGCATGATTGCATCGTAATCAACTTTTATTTAGATCTTGAAAGGAGTAAGAAAGAAAATAAAAAAAAATGCTAAAAATATCATTGAAATGGATTCATTTTTTAGAATTTTAAAGTTTTGTAATTTCCTTTTCCTTGTAATTTATTACCAGATGAAGGCTTATGTTTTTGTTACATTATTTGGAATTCATAATTCAAGTTCATTTTCTATTTGGTATTGGTTTTATGGAATGAACTCAAATTTTTTTTTTTTAATTAGTTTAACCCCTTCATTTCACATTTATTTATTTTTACATATATTTGAATCCCCTTGGTAATGCTGCTTAATTTGGCATTGCTTGGTGATGCCCACAATCCAACAACATAAATTAGAAGTAATAAATCTTATAATCATCTTTTGCCTTGATTGTTTTTCAAAACATAGGAAAAAAATGCCCCTTTTAGTTTTTACTCTCCCCGATCGTCTTTTTTTTTTTCCTTCGGAACCCTGACCATTTGCAACTTCTATTAAATTTAACAACTAATTTAAGGAAAAATTACAGTTTGCCCTCTCAACTATCATTGATATACACTTTGCATCATTGTGGTTTTAATTGCAATAATTGACTCCTATAGTTTTGATTTGTGACACGTTGCACCCTTTTATTAGTTTGCCATTTGTTTATTTGATTGGAAAATAGTATTAGGCTTGTTATTTTTTATGCAACATTTATCTTAGATTGTTAATGCATCTATAAGTATATTGGTGAAGTTTAATGTTTTTTCTCAATATATTTTAATTTTAATGCATTATACTTGACGACATTTGAATCCTACACTTGGAATATTGCATTACACTCAAAAGAAGCAAGCAACTTGTAAACATCCCAATGATGGGAGTCGTATAATCCTCAATGGGAGAGAAACAATCAATAGTAAACCCTAGATAATAGGTGGCCTTGCACCATGTAGTTGTGTCACCATCCAAAAATTAAATAACGGGTTGAAAATTATCATAAAAAAAAACACCCTGACAAAGATAAATAAACAATTGAACAGAAATATCGAATAATATACAAGTGATCATTAAAAAATAAAAAAAATAGACCCCTAAAAGTGATCATGAAAGAACCAAACAAACCCCCTTTCTCTGCTTTGTGTTTCAGTAGACCCAAAGCTACTTCTTCTCTCTCGCCCTCTCTCTCTCTCTGAATCGAGTGCTCTATCACATCCAAAGGACCAAGTTGAAACATATACTCCACACAAACACTCAAAGCATATATATGGTAACTCCAACTATTATATTTTGAACAAAAATTGTGTTGAAAAGTCGTGACTGTCCTTTAGGGTCGTGTCTATTCTTGATGTCCTTACATAGAGTTGTGTCTATTCATGGTGTCCATACATAGAATTGTGTCTATTCATGGTGTTTGTCTGCAGAGGCACCTTTAAGTTTATAAATAGGCCACATGCAAAGTCATTTAATATATGAATTAATGGCATCCATTATGTTAGTCTACATTTAGAGAGAGATAGGCATATTCTGGTTCGCCGTGCTTGAAGATTGTTGTGGTTCTTCTTCAAGCGTTGAGTATTGTATCCTGAGGGGTAGACGTCTGAGAAACTCTAAGCACCAATAGGGGGGATGAAATCTGTCTTAAGGACATAGTGTCTAACACTAGCCTTGATCAAAAGTTAAGTGGGTTTTATAAATTTCTGCAATCTGGAGTTTCTCTATTTCTGATTTCTGTACAACATGCAAGTGATAATCTCCATCTTTAATATATCTTGTTATTTAATTGATATGCGATTGGCTACTTTAATTAAATTCTAGTTTGTATATAATTCTTATTCAAGTATTTCTCTTCATTATCTTTATATGATAATATTAAGAACTAGATTCCTACTTGAGATATAATTTGGCATATGTATATATATGTATATATACACACACACACGTGAAGTGCATTATGTGATGCTAATATTATTTGTTTATATTATTTATTTACACACAATATTATCCAAATTATGAATATCCAATCATATTTTTCCAACACCAACACCACATGCCACGACATTTTGAATAGTGAACAATGTTTTTTGTTTCCCATAAAACCCTTTAATTAAAATGCAGAGCTTTTTGCGGGGGAAACACTGTTATTCCACCATATTCCACCATATTGACAGTTGTTTTGAACCAATGAGTGCTTGCTATCTGCGCTTTTTATTGTAATAGATATAAATATAAATATAGATATAAATAATCATGCTATTATAAGGTGCACCTTACGCAACTTTGTGTAAGGTAACCCGTGTAGAGCCCATTGCAGATTAAAGTTTGAAAAACCGACCATTTGGGTTAGATGAACTCTTTATGAATTTTATATTCGTCGAAAATCAAAGTGATTCAACTGTCGGTTTCTGAAAAAACCAAATAGTAAAAACTAATGACATTTTAAATAACAAAAAAATTACAAGTTTTCACTGTAACATTTTTCAAAAACCAACCGTTGGATCATTGTGATTTTTGACGAACATGAAATTCATAAGCAGTTCATTTAATTCAATAGTCCATTTTTTAAATTTTCATCTACAATGGACTGTACATAGGTCAAAGTTGTGTAAGTTGCACCTTGTAATAGCATGACTGTTGATAAAAATGACCAAATACTGTTACAGTTGTTTCACAATCTATTTTTTGAAAATTATTATCGAATTACTATAATTTTTGAGATACATAAAATACAAAAGAAGTATATACATCAAACAGCCGTTTTTCAAAATAAATAAATAAATATTTTTTTTTGGTTGCAAAGGAGGGGCAGAGCCCAAAAAACAACAAAGACTAACTACAAAATAAATAGTTACTCCAACGAGAGTGGAACAATAGTTCGAATTGTCAAGGAGTTGCTTATAAGATCGAGGCCGTATGGGCCCCTAAAAAGAGTGTGTGGATGGCAGTTATCGTAATTTGAGGACGAGACAGGAGCATTTTCATAATCTGTAGACCCCCGCTCCGTCCTCTCTCTACCTCTCCCTGTCTGTCTATACATGCGAGACAGCAGGATTATTCAGGAAAGTTCTTTTTACCAGAGGCTTATCGGAGCGCAAACCCTAATCTTAAGCTCACAGCTCTCCATCCATTCCTACTCGCAAGGACAGAAGATGTCTCACTTTGGAAGGTCTGGTCCTCCAGACATCAAGGACACGTACTCTCTTCTCGTTCTCAACATCACCTTCCGTAAATTTCTCATCTTCTTCTCTCTCTCTCTCTCTCTCTGTATTATCTCAATCATATTTTCATCTCAGTTTTGATTTGCTTACAGTCTTTTTTTTTTACTTCGATCTTTTTGATTATTATTATTTTTTTATTTTTTAATTTTATTTGTTTTGGTAGGAACAAGCGCAGATGATCTTTTCCCGCTCTTCGACAAGTATGGCAAGGTCGTTGACATCTTCATCCCCAGAGATCGAAGGTTTTGTGACCTCTTTTTTGTGTGTTTTTATTTCGTTTATTTTTCTGTTTGGTTGCTGAGAAAATAGAGGAAAATAAAAGAAAATGGAAATATGTATCCTTTTGTCGCTGTTGTTTTGGTAATCAAATATGTACGTGTAAAGGAAAATTCAGCTCAACTAAGTCAGATGATTGTATTAGGCTAAGTTGAGTTGGAAGTTTTTGTTTTTCGGGTGCTAAATAATGAAAATTCTATGAACCAATGTTTTTAGGGATAGTATGATTTGCATTTTCATTGTAGTGTTTTTTTTTTTTTTTGAACTTTTTAAGCAGAAATTTTCATTAATTATTGTTTTTATAAGAATGGAAAATAGTTTTACAATCTAATCGAACAGTACCTTAATTTCTTTTACTTACCTACATTCTGTCAGCAACCAAACGGAGTATTGGTTTCTTTCTGTGATTTTGTAGTTGGTGTTCTCAAAAGGGCTTCTTATATATATATATATATATATATATATATATATATATATATATATATAT
>JAESVK010001327.1:1357342-1377992 GCA_017140935.1 Hamamelis virginiana | reverse complement strand
AAAAGAAAAAAAAAATGAAGGGCAAAAGTCCATGTACGCAATACAATGACGACCTCTAACGGTGACTATTGTTGGTCGGCAGCGACGGAAGATCAGCGACTGCACCGGTGATTTCACCAGCCACTACACAAGTGATTGTACTGCGAGATCTTCTGTCTTTTCTCTTGATCCGCGACTCTTCTTCTCTACTCCTTTACCGATGCTTGATTACAGTCCTCAAATCACAAAAGATGTATAATAATCTCCTCTTCTGCCTTATTCATGTTGTTTTTATTTTTTTCAAAGAAAGCTGGAAAAATCCATTGCGTATCGGTTAGCGTAATGGAATATTGGGCGACACACACCGATACTGTATTGTATCGCAGTGAAAATACTTGTACACATGGTGTATAGTGTACAAGAGCCTTTAAAAGCAGTTACAACTTGGCCGATATGTATCGTATCGACCAATATTTGAAACGCCGATTGAAACTTAATTAAACTATGCAGTATGAACTTATTAAATATGAATTATAAGACTAACAACCCTAATATGCACCAAACTATTCTAAAAAGTAAAGAAATCTACCATAAAATTATGGGCATCAGAGATGAGGTGGGAATAGGGTTAATCGGGAAAGAAGGGTTGAGAAGCGGGTAATTAGGGAAAAATCTCATTGAAACTAGGTGTTTGAGCAAGAATGTGCAAAGAACCACATGACTGAACTTTGAGCTTCCAACTACCACAAAGAGAAGGAATTAAGGACGAGAAAAGGAGAGAATTTTTTTTAAATTTAAGATCCCTTTAAAGAAAAAACTCAAAATAGATATGAAGATCTCTAAGAACTCTAGCCCACCCTGGCTTTTGATCTCGTTAGTTTGTGTAGTTCCCATCTTATTATCAATAAACTACCATGTCACTTAAGTTGTGCACTCGAATTATCCAATATAAGCTAAGGTATTGTGTTCTAAAAATAAAATAACTAAAAATAAAACAAATCTTAAGAATTCCAAGCTACATTGAGAGGCAAGAAGCAAGTGATTCATGTATGCTTTCACATATTTGTAATGAGTTGCTTGCCTTTTTTGAAAACCGATTCCAAACATGTCATTTGATCTAAAGTATCCAATGTGTGCACTTGTTTAGAGAACTGAAAACGCAAATCGCAAAATCTCTCATCTTTTAAGCCTCTATATCATTGATTTGATGAAACAACATGTTTATGTGCATATGGTCAAATGGGTAGCAATATCTGATAATCCCCAACATTTTAAGTATATGGGAGGGAGAGAATTCAAAATTGTAAGGGCATTTTAGGGATCATATTGATTCTTGAGATCGAGTTATTCAAAGCTCTTATTATGAAGGGAAGAGATCCCAAAAGATGATACTCTTTTGTTTACATATATGGGAAGCAGGACACTTGCATTTACATGCTTGTAACAAATCTCAAAGGTTTTTTTTTTATTTATTTTTTTGGGAAATATCACGCAATTTTGGAGGTTTTGTTGAAAAATAGAGTTTGCTTACATGCCAAGTTACAAATGAGAGCTAACATGTGTTTTGGGCTGTTCAAGTTTGGTTTGGTCATATAAGAATATGCTCAAACTTGGCTTAATGGAGTGGTCGAGCTTAGCTAAGGTGGTTCAAGCTTGGGTTAGAAGTGCTTTATTAAAGCTTAGGCTTGAGTTCGTTTCATCCTGTTGTTGCATTTGAGAGCAAAATGAGAATCACATTGGAACCATCAAATAAGCAAAATAAATTACTTAGGACACAATATGGTAAAAAAAAAAAAAAAAGGTGCTAATGCACAGTTGCACGATGAAAATGCATAATATTTGAGTTTTTGATATCCAATACAATTCTAAAATAAATATACCATTGGTACATATTTTTTTATTTACTTTTTAATATAATTTCATTTTTTAATCTTTTTATTATTTTATATTTATTTATTTTGGAATATAGACCATACTTTTCAATTTCAATTTAGTTGAATAAAAGTTATTAAAGAGTTGGGTAATTTATATTAAAAAAATGAGAAACAAGTAATTTGTATTAAAAAAAAAAAAAGGAGGAACAAATAATTTTTTTGTAAAAAGTATAATGGTTAATAAAAGATACATTGGTAATTTTAGTATTAAATTAATTGGTAAGTTATAAATTTCCTTGAAAGGGCGTAATTATAAATAAAGGATACAATAGTTATTATTATTATTTTAATGAAAGACGTTTGCTTCATAAATTATACATGTTGTAGGATAACCACCACCTTATCTAAGAATAATAGAGGAAGTGGGGGTAATCTTATAAATTACGCTAGGATCATAAGTTAACATCAACATTATCTAGAATTTTCCACTTTCTCATTTCATTAACTGACAATATATATATATATATATATATATATATATATATATATATATATATATATATATATATATATATACAGAAATGATCCTATCAGCACATGCTCACTTTCGCGAAAGTCAGCATGATGCTCATAGGTGATTGTGGAATTCATATTTTGAAAAACTAACTGTTGGATTAGATACTGCCCATACGTATGTCAGGCATGCCAAAAATCACAGTGATCCAATGGTCGATTTCATAGATATGTCACTGGGAAAAACTGTGACAGTTTTCAGCGGTCGAAATTTTTCACAGTTTGTATTTTGAGATGCCTACAACCGATCACTGTGATTTTTGGCAAACGTGACATCCAAAACAAGGGTATCTAATTCGACAGTCGGATTTTCAAAATATGCATCCCACAATTCCCTACGAGCATCATGCTAACTTTCGCAAAAGTCAGCACATGCTTACTAGATCAGGATATATATATATATATATACAAAAATGATCAAGTAAGGACCAGTCCTTATCTTACGGTAAGGTCCACTCACCATTAGAATAAGTATTTTCAAAAACTGACCGTTGGATTGGATAATCTTCTTATTTATACCATGTCGGCCAAAAATCACAATGATCCAATCGTCAGTTTTTAAAATACAGATGGTTAAACAATTATTACAATATCCAACGGTAAATACTGTTACAATGAAAATGAACTATATTTTGAAAACCAATGATCGGAACACCATGATTTTTGGCAGACATGACATACATGAGATTATTATCTAATCCAACGGTCGGTTTTTCAAAATACCTATCCTAAGTGAGAAAATGGTGAATGGACCTTACCGTAAGATAAGGACCAGTCCTTAATGGATTGTTTCTATATATATATATATATATATATATATATATATATATATATATATATAGAGAGAGAGAGAGAGAGAGAGAGAGAGAGAGAGAGAGAGATGCAACGACGATGAAGTAGATGCCAATTGGTGCAACATGTTGTAGTGAGTTTTAGTTGGGCTGTGTGAGGTTTGTCTCGGCTGAGATGCTCAAGATCTTTGGCGAGACCAAGATATCTCAATCTTGTCCCGTCTTGCCTGAGAAATCGTGCATCTTGGCTGGGACAAGAGTCATCTTTAAATATTGAATCGAGCTGAAGGTTTTGGTCCCTACCTATACCGAGATGACTTGACCCGGTCAACTCGAATCACCCGAGACTTCGAACCATGAATATTGCACAATATTGCACAAGTATGTGCTTTGTGGTTTTGTGGACTTCTTAGCCTGAAAAATTTTCTTGGAAATTTGAGCAAGGAGAAGGATTACCTTTGTCATCTTTATTCATGTTCTTTCAAGATCTTATAAAACCTTGCACATCGTGACTGATTTATGTATCCGCTGATGTTTGATGTATTCAGGTATCGAGATGACCATTACAGAGACAGAGATTACAGGAAGAGAAGTCGCAGCAGAAGTTTGGATAGGTATGATCGTGACAAGTATCGTGGAAGGGAAAGAGATTATCGACGCCGAAGCAGGAGCCGCAGTGCCAGTCCCGATTACCATAGAAGCCGGGGTAGAGGGCAGTATGATGATGATCGCCGGAGTCGGAGTCGATCCATTGACAGGTTTTTAACTTTGTTAACTTATTTGTCATAATGATGAGCTTCTTTCTTTCTGTGTATTAGTTTAGTTAATGCTATTTGTGTATGTTTTAGTGCTTCCCCTGTTCGCCGTAGCCCTAGTCCTGGTCCTCGGAGGAGTCTATCCCCACGTAGGACACCATCTCCTAAGGGTGAGAGTCCGGATAGACGCAGTGGTGACGGACGGTCTCCAACTCCTCGAAGTGTTTCACCGCCTGGTCGAACTGCCAAGTCTCGAAGCCCATCCCCACAAAATTCAGATGTTGATGTAAGTTCTCGCACCAATTTCCTCAATTTTTTGCACTTAAAAATTGATTAACTAACTGGTTACTTTTGAATTTGTATTCTGTAGGAGTGATCGTTGCCAGGTGCATGATAATTGGTGGAGACATCTAGAATAGTGTATCGTCTGTTGCCATGTTGCTAATGTGACGGACCTTTGATCATTGTGCATGTGTTCTGATCTGAGTTTTAAGAGTTAGTTTTGGTAGGACTGGATTTCCTTTTATGGTTGACTATTCCAATACTGAGCTATATGCATCCTTTGTTTAGCTGGGGGGCAGTTGGTATTTTGTGGACTATGTAGTTTATAGGTTGGTATTTCAGTATCTTTAAAATGTTTTATGTTGTAAGTTCCTTGTTCTGGTTTGGTTCCATTTCTTTTCTTTCTTTCTAAAAGTTCCATTTTAGCTTCTTTTTTAAATTGTTTTCCCTTTGGTACCCCACCATCCTCCTCCCTCTTCTTGAGCACACATGGTCATTATTTCTTTGTAGTTCAGTTTATAGGAGATCTGACTCACTGTGAACCATATACTGGGTTTTATAGTTATGTTCGGGAAAGGAGTGAAAGGGGGGCCTGATGAGATGATGTTGTGGCAGTTGATGCTGTTTGTGCAGATGAATGACCGCCACTTTGATGCTGGTTGTGAACAGCGGTATGCTGGTTGCAGTGGACAATATGTTCACTAATTTTATCTGAATGATTTTTTGATTGGTAAGGTTTAATAGTTCAGCTTTTTCTTTCTAAGAAAATTATGTCCTTCAGGTTTCTAATGTTTTTACCTGCTTATCCTCCCTGGCCTTCGGTGATTTTGAAAATATTGGCCTTGAAAGGGTTTATAGTTGCTGTGATGATCTAAATGGTGAACAGAGAGGGAACGTGTATATACCTGTAGCTGGTGCTGCCTATGAGATGACTCTGTTATTCAGTTACACTGGTGCTGAAACCATATACAAAACCTAAATATCCTGGTCTGAACTTTGCAACCACGATGATGAACAGGGTAACATGTGTTTGGTTGCTTTTTATTTTGTTGCTTTGGGTGTTTCATTGGACTTCACGTCATTTAAACCCAACCTCTGCGGTTCTTAATTTATGTTGATCATGTAGTGAGGTGTTATAGCAGACGGGCTCGTGACCGTAGATGCAACGTGGTAGCTGATGCCTGTTCTGTTGTATGATGTACATGGGTTCGTGGGTATAGCTTTGAAGTTATAACTATCGACCTATTGCGGGCTGTTGCTGCCCTTCTTGCTGGGGTCGGGTCAAATTTGGTACTAGCAGTTTTGGTACTGATGACGGCTGCCTAGTTGTCTTGCTGGCTTGCGGTAGATACTATAAGATCCACTTCTAAATGTATGCCTGCCACCTGTGTTAAAGCTTTTGACTAATTAGGGCTTTTATTTTACTGTCATTAATCTTATTCTTGATTGAGACTTTGCTCTCAGCTTTGGTATATTTTTTAGCAGTCACTTGTGCCTTGTTGGGCGTGCATTCATCATCTTTTGTTTGTGTCAACATAGTTAGAATGTCGAAAGTTTGCAACACTTTCTTATGAATTCTTTTGATTCATCAGAATGGTGATATTGAATCCTTTTTTTCACTTGGTATTTGATACTAAGTCCCTAAAAGCATATGTACAGCTGTAGCAGCCTTCCAAGCTGCCTTGGTTCACCATCATGTCGTTCTATTATTCTAGTAGCTGTGTATATACTAGAGTGATGAGTTTTCGTTTTGATGTGTTATCACTGTTAAGAGTCACAAATACAAAATTGCATTCTACATCTAGGCAACTTAAGCAACCACTGTAAGTTGTGAGATGAACATGAGGGATTGATTGCTACTTTGTGGCGGTTGCTGTCCATCAGTGAAGTTACCATGAATTTTGGGTTGTGTGAAAATTGTTTACTGTGATGAGTTACTTTCGGCTTCTATAATTCTTCAATTGTTTTTCTTGCTCTTCTATCTGTGTCAATGGGGAACTACAATTTCTTCAAAATTTTAATACATAAATTTGTGATTTTTACTTCAAATTTGTAGTTGAATATCTGTGTGCGCTTGTGCGGCTCGTGTGCAGCATTTTATTTAGTTGTATATTCACTTTTCACCTGTTAATGATGTTATAATTATATTGCAGTTTAATGAGGTGTAATGTTTGTTGGCCGTTTTTGGGTTATAGTGGTTGGTGAATGATTTAATGGTTTGGATTAATAGCGAATTTTATGAGTTCGTGCTTTTGTCTAGTCCTTGACTCCTTGGACACATTGAGATGGCTTCTTTCTCTCCTTAATTATCTTAAATGTGATGACTGCTTTGTGTGTTTCTAGTTTTGGTCATTTATTTTCTTTCATTGGTTTGCTGTATGGTCGTGTAAGATTGTGTGTAATAATAATAATGTTTTATGCTTAGTTTTGGGGAAAGAAAGTAGGAGGGTTAACTTTTCAAGGAAGGGAGATCTATTTTCCATCCTATATTTGATAGGATGGATGGTAAGTGGGGAAAATGATGAAACACCTAATTTACTATTTCTACACTTATTATAAGAAAAGATAAATACCTCAGTAAGGTAATGTTGGTCGAGGTGAGGTAACCGAGTATAATCATTGGTCACAATAATTTTTCTTGTTTTAATTATTAAAATTTCTTCTTAATATTAAACGAGAAAGGTATAGTTGTGTCTATTATGTGCTCAAATTAGGTAACAAGTTGAAGAGGATCGCGGCTTTTGTATTGTGTAATAGTGGTATGGCATAATCTTGCTCTTTCTTATAATTTTTTTAATTTTTAATTTATTTGTTTTTTATGTTTATAAATAATTTGCCTTTTTAGTTATTTATTTAATATGCACCCAAAATCTAACAGCTTTTGAAATGGTGGAAGATCTAATAGAGAATAAAATATGCACCCAAAATCTTAAGAGAATAAATTGACTCCTGGTACATTACTTTTGAAGTTGGTTAAGTTGTATGAAATTTAGTTTAGATTTATTAATATATTTTAGGGAAAACTGCAAATTTACCCTTGGGAAAAATACTCTTTACTTTGCATCCCTTAACTATGAATTGTGACATATTGATTTCCTGTATTATTAATTTGCGACAGATTGTATCATTCAGTCAATTAATTGGATGCTTGTCACAAATTTTTTTTCATGCATTCATACCTTCACTTAATGTCGGTGGATAAATACATTCACATGAACGCACTTGATTTTCTATCTGTTAAACGGATGTTCGATTAGTTGATAGAAGGGTGCAATCTGTCTCAAATTGATAGTACATGGGATCAATGTCTTGCTGTCCATTTAAATTGGTGTGCAGGTGGGGTAAAAAACCCTCCATCAGGTCTCAGTCTCTCTCTCTCTCTGTCTCTCTCTCTCTCTCTCTGTCTCTATTTGAAAATAATAAAAAGAATTTATTAAGTGTGATATCTGCTTCTCATTTATTAAGTTTTAAGTATTAAATATTTAAATAGTATATTTGTAAAAAAAAAAAAATTTATATTGCTCTATTTGGTACTAGTTTTTGTTTTTTGTTTTTCAAATTAAGTCTTTTACTAAATCAATTAATTTTTTCAATCAATTAATTGTTTGTCCTATCTTTTTTGTTATTATTGTTAAAATTATTATTACTATTTTTTTTGGCTTAAAAAATGGACCACCATAGAGTAGTTGATCTTGAGGATGGAGGGTACGGTGGAGGTAGAGATAAACACGATGAATTTGACACCCTTGAACTTGGGGATGGTTCAAAATAACCTACTACCGTTACTACTACAGGGAGTGCTGGCACCAATGGCACACGGAAGAAAGAGCCTGTGGTGTGCTCAAATGGCACTAGTTGATGCCAAATTTTAATTCTAGTACCAAGTGCTCCAATGAATAAAGTGCCAAATCTTGACACTTTCCATCCATTTGACATATTTACCCTCATGCTCAAACTAACTTCCAATTATTTTTTAAAAGTTATTTACAAGAACATATTAAATATTTTTTATTCCTCGTAATGAAAAAAATTCATATTTTAAAATAATTAATTATTTTTTATTTTAATTTAATAATTGAAAATTTTATTTTCGTATAAAATTAGCTAAAATACTACTATTCTAATTATAATTTATTATTGATTAATTCTAATTGAAGGAATTTAATTACACACTAAATTTAAATTAGTGTCACGTGCAATTAAAATTTTGATTTTAATATTGTAGAGCCACTAACAGTAAAATTTTTGCAAAATTGACCTTTGGATTAGATACTCCTATAATGTATGTCATGTTTGCCAAAAATCACAGTAATCCAATGGTTAGTTTTTGAAAAATGTAATTTTGAAAAATTGCGACTTTTTTGTTTTTACATATGTTATCATTTTTTAGTGGTTAGTTTTTTCAGAAACCAACCATTGGATCACTATGGTTTTTGGCAGGCATGACATATATTATAGGGGTATCTAATCCAACGGCCAATTTTTCAAAATTTACACTGCAAGTAACTTTATAAGAGAGCACCTGAATACAAGGTATAAAAACTTTATAAAAAAAAAAAAAGAAAAAAAAGCTAAGTTGGCATGCAAGAAATATCTTGTCTTGGATCCCTCATTCCCCACACCCCACTCACAAAAGCCCTACTCTTTTTATCTCTTTCACATCCTTGCCAAGATTGAGTATATGGTTTCAAAAAATGAAACCCATTCGGCCATGCATCCATTCTTCTTTCTTCCCAATCTTTTATTTTCTTTTTACCATTCTTCTTTAAGGGTACGGCCATATTTATCTCTTCAGCATCTTCACTTTTTCTTTTTGTCAAAGCAGGTTTCAAAGCCTGATTCATTTGCACGATTCAAAATGGCAACTCCAATGATTTAGATCCAGATTCATCTCTGTGAAAGGTATGAAGATTAGAAGCTCCAATGATTCCTATATGTTCTGGTTTTTGAGGGTTTTGGCATGGTCTCTTGTATTTTATTTATTTATTTTTTGCATAATCTGTGTGAAATATATAATTTTTGTTTTTGATTCTTATTATTTGTTTGATGAGAAATCATAGGAAAATAAATTCAAACACAATTGATACTTGACCATTGTTTTTCTAGTTTTTGTTTTTGTTTTCCTTGCATTTTCTAGGTTGCCAAACACAATCTTTGGGGGTATTTGGTCATTTTGGAAGTTTGAGATAGTTGAAGTGGTGGGAAAGCTGATGTGGCTCAAATGGCAGCTGCTATTCCAAATCCTAAATTGGGCAGCTTGGGCTGCCAAAGCCAAATTTGGCATGAGCAATGACAGTTGCATTGGAGCAGCTATTTTGGGTGCCAAGTGCCAAATTTGGCTTTGGCAGCTCATTTGGCACCTCCATTGGAGATGCTCTAATAGTGGTATGGTATAATCTTGCCCTTTGTTTTAATGTTTTTGTTTTTTATTTTTATAAAATAATTTGCCTTTTTAGTTATTTATTTAATATGCACCCAAAATCTAACAGCTTTTGAAATGGTGGAAGATCTAATAGAGAATATAATATGCACCCAAAATCTTAAGAGAATAAATTGACTCCCGACACATTACTCTTGAAGTTGGTTAAGTTGTATGAAATTTAGTTTAGATTTATTAATATATTTTAGGGAAAATTACAAATTTACCCCTTGTACTATTAGGGAAAAACACTTTGTATCCCTAAACTATCAATTGTGACACATTGATCTCCTGTATTATCAATTTGCGATAGATTGTATAATTCAGTCAATTAATTGGATGCTTGTCACAAAAAAAAATTCATGCATTCATACCTTCACTTAATGTCGGTGGAAAAATACATTCACATGAACGCACTTAATTTTCTATATGTTATATGGATGTCCGATTAGTTGATAGAAGGGTGCAATCTGTCTCAAATTGATAGTACATGGGGTTAATGTCTTGCTGTCCATTTACATTGGTATGTCAGTGGGGTAAAAAGCCTCCCTGAGGTCTTAGTTTCTTCGTCTCTCTCTCAATCCCTCCCTCTCTCTCTCTCTCTCTCTCTCTCTCTCTCTTAGTCTCTCTATTTGAAAATAATAAAAAGAATTTATTAAGTGTGCTATCTGCCTCTCATTTATTAAGTTTTAAGTATTAAATATTTAAATGGTATATTTGTAAAAAAAAAAAAAAAAAAATTTAAATTGGCTTTTTTGGACTAAGTTTTTTTTTTTTTTTTAAAAGTCTTTTACTAAATCAATTAATTTTTTCAATCAATTAATAGTTTGTCTTTATCTTTTTTGTTATTATTGTTAAAATTATTATTATTTTTTTACTTAAAAAATGAACCATCATAGAGTTGTTGATATTGAGGATGGAGGGTACGGTAGAAATGAATATGATGAATTTGACACCCTTGAACTTGGGGATGGTTCAAAAGAACCTACTACCGTTAGTACTACAGGGAGTGTTGGCACCAATGACACACGGAAGAAACAGTCTGTGGTGTGGAATCACTACACCGCAGAGATGCGTACGATAAATGGTGTTAAAACTAGGAAGTCTATATGTAGCTATTGTAAAAAAAATTACACTGATAGCTCAAATGACACAACCCACCTTAAGAGGCATGCTGAGAAATGTGCCGCCGTACACCTTTATTTATGATCAAGCCCGAATGAGAGATGGCTTGGCCATGTTCTCTGTTTCTGCAGAATTAACATTTACTTTCTCTGCAAATCTTGAATTTGAAGAATTTATACAAACATTTGTTAATCCCCAATTTCAGTATGTTTCTAGAAATACTCATAAAAATGATAGTGTAAAACTTTTCAAAAAGCAAAGGGCTCAATTAATGGAAGATTTTGCTAAATATAATCCCTTATGGGTTATTTTTTCATTACTGCACATTTTATTGATGAGAATTGAGAATTATAAAAACTAATTATATCTTTTTGTCTCTTAGAATATATCCTCATACTGCTCACATTATTTTTTAAGGTATGATGAATGTTTTTAGAGAATATGATATTCAAAATAAAGTATTTAGTATTACTTTTGATAATGCCACTGCTAATACTGCATCCATTGATATGTTTAAATGTCAATTGCATCATTCTCTTGATTTTCAAAAATTTCACATTAGATGTGCATGACATATATTTAATTTAATTGTACAAGCAGGATTATTATATTTTAAAGATATTACAAAAAAAAATTAGACAAGCTATAATTTTCATTAGATCTTCATTTGCGAGAGTACAAGATTTTCTTAACTTTTGTGGGCCTCATCACTGCTTTCAGGATTCACTTCAACTGTTCCGATCATTATAAAGCAAGATATGATCGGCCGGGATTCAAATATTAATTAGAAGAGTTATTATTCCTCCTTCCTTCAAGTTGCACGTAAGTTTTAATCACTGTATAGGTGCATTTTAATTAGGAAAATAATATAGCATCAGACACTTTAATCTTAATGTGTCCTGTTTTGAGTGGTGAAGTCTCTTCTCTCAAACTGCTTCTCTCTTTTTCACATACCACTCAAATCACGATTCGTTAGGATTAAAATGTCGGGTGATATAGAATTGTTGTTTTAATTAATGATTATGTGACGGTATTATTATTTTATTATTATTTTTTGCAGGTAATAGATCTTAAAACGCAGCTAAGCTACTTTAAGAAGGCAGAGACTTGGTTCAAACACAAGTTTGGGAATGTTGAAGCGAAGATGACGTTATCAACAGCTGTCTATAAATTTGGGAATGTTGCCCTAATTCGATCTTATCCATCTCTTGTGTTATTTTTAATTACGTACAATCCCTGTTCCTACAATTAATACACGCAACTCCGAAAGGGATAGAGAGCGGGAGGAAGGGACATTTACACACGTTCAAAAGGTGCCGCCCTTTGTATTTTCCTCAATTTAGGATTTTGTTAGTTGAGAAAATTATTAAAAATTTCTAAATTACATGTGACTCAATTTCATACTAAGTTTTTTTAGTATATATTTCTTACAACACGAATTCCATGATGACTTTTTAAAAAGATGAATCTATACCTTAAATACCATATAGTAAATTATAATGAATTTATTTAAACAATCAAATGAATTTCGAGATTTTGTAAATAGATAAAAGATGTGCAGAAAACTTTGATTAAAAAAAAATTACCCATTTAATTTGTGTTAATAGTGAAAGATTTTTTAAAAAAATCTTCAAAAAATAGAAGGTTTTAATCAATTATGGAAATGAAGCTCACATTGAAATATTTATGGAAATATATTTTTCTAATGAAAATGTCCTTTAAGAATACATAATCACTATTTTTAAAAAGAATTCCCAAATTTGTTGATGATCACCAATCCCTAATTTTTATACAATTACCAATTTTGTTAATAATCACCATTTTATGAATAGTCACATCACATTTAATAAGTAATGATAACAAATCAAAATTAAAAAAATAAATGGTGATATCACAAATTCTTAGTGATTATATGTAAAATTTATGAATTGGTGATTCTATGCTTTTTTGAATGTTATGTGTAATTTTGGTGATTGATGATTATATAACAATTTGATGATTATACATATCCTGCATGCATTTAATGACCTGTACGGACAGTAATGGATGATTTGTGATTGTTAACAAAAATGGTGATTATTAGAAAATATGGTGATTAGTGATTTTGTGTAAATTTGGTGATTCTTTATACTGTTGGTGATTAGAGATTATTTAGATTTTTTGTGATTATTTATAAAGCAAAATGTTCTAGTGAGCATATGCGCACTTTAAGTTAAAGTAAGCAAAGAACACAAACCATTGGATTGAAATCTTGAGATGAATCTTTCATTAAGTGAATGAGAATCCAATGTCTTGTTTTATTTGCTGACTTTAGTTAAAGTGCGCATATGCTCACTATATCACTTCTCTATTTATAAAATGGTGATTATGTGAAAATTTTCAAATGAAATTCAAATTTTTTGATAATTAAAAAGGGTAAAAATGTCTATTTTCATGTACGGAGCTTCATTTCCGTAAATATTTCAATATAAATTTCATTTCCGTAATTGATTGAAATTTCAGCAATATTAAAATAAAATGCCCAAAAATAAAAAAGGGCTAATGATAAAAATATGATTGAATGAGTGAGTTTAGCACGGGAGACTCATACGCGTGCCCAATTCATTGTTGCTTATGCGTGTTTTGGGCTTAGCCCAATCCATCCACTCGTAGGGCTACACATCATAAATTACATAGTGATTATACAAAAAATGTTTTGTTCGATTACATGATCGACGTCAAACTTATGAGAACAAAACTACTACTAAAGTTGCTTTGAATGCTTCTTACCTTTGTGGTACGTGAAGATGATAGTACGTTACTTTTTATGCTTCTGTTGATCTCTTTTTTCGCTTTTAGGAATTTGAATCAAATCGAATCAATAAGGTTCGAACTCGATGTTTGGGTTCGAATCGAATCAAACGATAGGGTTCGAATTGCCTCAATTAAGATGACTTTTTCGAGAACATGCCAAGTGCTAAAATAAAACAAAAAATATATAAAATAGAATAGAGAAAGAGAAGAATGTAGAGATGAAGTAAAAAAAAATAAATGAACTTTTATTAATTACCACTGAAGAAGCCACACAGAGTTACGATTCGAACTACCCTCGAGCGTTTGGAACAATACAATTTTTTCACTCAAAAATAGCTTCGAACCATAGTTGCCTTCGATATGGAGCCAAAATGACCAAGCAATATCAAAGCTCAAACTACTAATAAAGGAAGTTCTTGATACGGAGCCACAAAAGGCCAAGTAGTATCAAATGACTAAAAGAAATCCCTCATACCCCAAGTTAGGGTAACAGAGATGGATGCTCTCTTGCTGAGTTGATATGTGTTGAGAGAGAGAGATCTTCTGTTGGTCTTCCGATCATTATTTATAAACTTTTAAGTGGTAGTCTCCTAATTGGGTTCAACTATTTGTTGGATCATCTTCATTTCCAAGCTTAATCTTTATCTTCAAGCTGGATAAATGGACATGAGAAATCCTTTAACAATATGTGAAATGAAAATTCGACATCATGATTTTTGAATAATGAAAATTTTCACCAAAATTTTTTGCAAGAGCAGTACTCCAGGCAGGAACCTTATACCGTTGGCGGTGGAGAAATTTACTCGTGGTACATGCACCCTAAACATAAAAGCGGTGGAGCACGTTGTATCTATTTTTATCGTGTAAATGTGTAATCACATGTGCGCCAAAATTCAATTCGAACAAAGGACCCAACCTCTGGCCATGCAGATTGTGCACAAATTCTCCTCTATAAATATAAAATATGTAACGTATATTGTAGCATAAAAACCCAGAAAAACAAACATAAGAGAGCTATGGGAAGCCCAAGCTTGTTTGACTCTAGTGTCTTAATTTCCATTGCAATCCTTGTCATTGCAGGCATAGGCAGCTGCAATGGTGAGCTCCAGCACTGTAAAGAAAAAGTCCCCTTGTTCGTATTTGGGGACTCACTCTTTGATCCTGGGAACAATAACTACTTGAATCATAGTTTCGAATTAGGCAGGGCAAATTTCCCACCATATGGGGAGACTTTCTTCAGGTATCCCACAGGCAGATTTTCTGACGGCCGCGTGGTCCCCGATTTTATTGGTAAGTTCTCATCAAATATATTTCTCGAGCTTGAATCAGTCCAACGTACTAAGTCTTGTAGCTTAATTAATTTGTTGCAGCTGAATTTGCAAAGCTACCATTAACGAGACCCTATCTGCAACCGGGTCCTCATGATTTTTCTTATGGGGCCAGCTTTGCATCAGCGGGAGCTAGTGTTCTTGGTACTACCTCACCAATATCGGTATGTGATATATATATATATATATATATATATATATATATATATATATAGATCCATCTTTTAACATAAATTAATGCCTGGTGGATTCATTTTATCACATTTTCGATCTCCTCAAAATTATTAAGCTTCTCTCTGCTTCATTTTTGTTTTTACTCTGCAGATTGGCCTTAGAGGGCAGCTAAGCTATTTCAAGAATGTGGTGAATGCAATGAGGCATGAGTTAGGTAATGTAGAGGCTGAGAAGTTCCTAAGGAAAGCTGTTTACTTGTTTAGCATTGGAGGCAACGATTACTTTAGGTTTTCCCAAACAAACACCGCTCACATAAAAGCCGAACAAGAACAATTTGTAAAGATGGTGCTTGGAAACTTGACCGAAGTGCTCCAAGTAAGAAAATATTTGTTCAATTAATAATTAATGAGTAGACTTCGGCTCATTTCAGTGCAGTAACCGAAATTAAATTAAAACCATCCTAACGTGTCATGATTTGAGTGGTGTGTGAAAAAGAGGAAAGTAGTTTGAAAGGAGACACTTCACTTCTCAAAGCAGGACACATCATGGTGGTTTTTAATTTCGGATTAAAGTATTTTTCAATATATTAAGGTTGTTTTTTGTGATGTTTATTAATTTGAAGGAAATATGTGAAATTGGAGGAAGGAAAATCGCATTTCAAAACGTGGGGCCTATTGGTTGTACACCATCCAATAGAGCATACCATTTGAATGGAGAGTGTGTGGATCTACCTCTAGAAATAGCAAGTCTACACAATTCCCTTCTGCCTGCAGTCCATGAGGAGTTAAAGAGCAAGTTTGCAGGATTCAAATACGCAATTTTCGACTACTTCCACACTCTTCGCTCCCTATCAGATCACCCTGAGATGCACGGTATATATATATATATATCTTTTGGTGATTGTCTTTAATCTTCTCTTACATATATAATTAACTAATTATATATATTTGGTAATGTTGTGAAGGTTTCAAAGAAGGGAAAAGTGCTTGTTGTGGCAGCGGAGCATACAGGGGAGATAACAGCTGTGGAGGAAGAGGAGGAGATGAGTACGAGTTATGTAGCAATCCCAGTGAGTACGTGTGGTATGATTATACTCATACTGGTGAACTTTGCAACCTGAAATTGGCCAACCTCATGTGGAATGGACCTTCTAATGTCGTGAACCCTTATACCTTCCAGCAACTATTTCAACTTCCATGATTTTACATCTTAATTATTTGGAATAAATTATAATCCTACTAATTAAATAAGCCTCCGTTTCATTAATTATATCTCATTCCAATCTTTAAGATTGAGATGTTGGAAACATTTTACACTGCTACAAACACTTGTTCGGGTGTATATTATCTTACTAGCTTCTTGTCTTATTCTTAATATATTATATAATATTGCATATCAATTTGATGCACATACAGATGACCTTATGCATACATATGCATGTGCTGCAATGCAAGAATTTTTTTTGAAATATTGGGATAAAATTCCATTATTATATACTTTAGCAGCTAAATGGACCTAGATATAAATTTGAGAGTGTAGAGTTTGCGTTAAATGGAATTCATTCAAAATTAAACACCCCTTTTTCATTTAGGATTGATAACCTTAAGGAAAAATTACACAGTATTTATCGTACATATGAATCTAAATATGCAAATAATGTAAGAAATAATTTTGCTTCTTCTTCAATATGAAGCAACAATTTTCTTGTCAGAATTTTCACAGCAAGGTAAGGAAAGGGCTACTATTTCATCACACAGTAATCTTACTCGGTATTTAGAGACATTTGAATTTTTTACTGATGAAGAAAAAGAAAATTTGAATATTTTATCGTGGTGGAAAACCCATGCTAAGAATTATCCCGTGCTTTTTATAATGGCACGTAATCTACTAACCCCTCTAGTTTTTACATTAGCATCAAAAATATGCTTTTAGTGTAGATAATAGGACTTTAGATGAACGGAGGAGTTCAATGCTGCCTGAAAGTTTAGAAATGCAAGTTTGCTTGAAGAATTGGAAACGTGCATAAGAAAGAACTCAAGATAAAATCGCATAAGATTATGGTTTGACTGCCGAATTTGCTAATATTGATATTGAGGATGAGCAAACATTAGGTTTAATTTCAAATTTGAATTTTTTTTTTTTCCTTTCAATTTACAAGGATGTGTAATGCAAATGATGGATGGTTAAGTAGGTGTTAACCTAGTTGGGATGCGTGATGCAACTCTCTCCTATAAAAATGGCATAGTTATGTTTTTTTTTTTTTTTTTTTTTCATTGTAATTTAAATATACTAAAAGAAATTGAAATATATATATATTTTTTGACAAAAAGCCCATTAGCTTGATCCAGCCCAGTCCATTAGCCCGATCCAATCCGATCCGACCCATTATCTTAGTGGACTAGTCTAATGGACCCGTTGGACATGCATTTTCCTCTTATTGGACAGGCTTGATTCGATTCTATAGCTTAACGGGCCAAGCCCGATACAATATGTTAGCCCATTAGTCCACTATCTTAATGGCCCGGCCCGGCCCGATCCGCCCATTTTGACAGCACTAAATTTCTGTAAGAGGTGTAACGAACAAAGTTGGAGGTGCAAATGCGTCTTGCAACTAGTTGCAGTTAGTTCGTTCCCCAATTCTTCTTGTTCTTGGCCCCACGTTAAACTTGTATTTATTTTATTTTGGGGTAAAAAAAACTTGTATTTTCATTGCTATTAACTATTTGAAATTTTGGTATTGTATTTTGGCGTTGGGCAATTATGCTCGGTAGAATGTTTTCTGCATAATTTGAAATCTTACTATTATATACAGAGCAGTACGTTGATGTGGCAGTTAAAGAATTCTTTCCCTTTTTTAATTTTTTTCTCTCCTTAATTATCTCTCTTTCTGCAGTACGTTGATGTGGCTCTCTCTCTCTCTCTCTCTCTCTCACACACACACACACACACATACACACACTTTTTATTTTATTCTCCATCTCTCTCTCTACTATCATTTGTATTTATGCATGTCCTATTTACTCAATAATAATATATAATGATTTATTTGTGGACACCAACATTCAGCATGAAATGAAAATTTTCAAAGTAAAAAAAGGCCTCAATCTTAGCTCTATACCAATTTTTCAACAAACACACAGTCAGTCTTCCAGTCTCAAATCACACCATTTTCTGATTCTAGAATAAATTAGAGTCATAATAATCGAAACAAACACAAGAATTGGCTTCTTTTTCCATCTTTTACACTTAATTTCCAAATTCCGAACTCCACAGTCCAAGTTCAAAGCAAAAATGTCAAACTATAACAGTTTATGTTATTATTACACACAAAAGAGAATAAGGAAAAGAATGAAGAAAACATGGACTAAAAAACAATCAATCACTTCTACTTATTTCACCTCTATGTTCACCGTTTTTCTATTCCGATCCTTTGCCATGATTGATAATGCCTCGTTATTTTCAAAGGAAATTTAAGAAAAAATAAAGGGTTATTTTCATTGGGTGGAGACAGAAAAAGAGGTGAAACCTCCTAATAAATTGAAAAAGGAAAAATATTAAAGGGGGAAGCAAAATAAAAAGCATGAATGTTTATCCAAAATGGAAAGGAAAATTTAGAGGATCTGGTGAAGCATGCATATATATATATATATATATATATATATATATATAAATTTTCATTTAAGGATCGATTCTTAATTTAAGTTAAGATCCACTCGCAATTTTCTTACATAGGATATGATAGGTATTTTGAAAAACTGATAGTTGGATTAGATAATCATCTTATGTATGTCATGTCTGCCAAAAATCACAATAATCTGACCATTGGTTTTCAAAATACAATTCTTGAAATACTATATCTGTATTTACCTTACCGTTGAATGCTGTAACAATTGTTAATAGTTTGTATTTTGAAAACCGAAGGTTGGATGGATGACAATGATGACAATGATTTTTGGCAGACATGACATACATAAGAAAATTATTTAATCCAGTAGTCAGTTTTTCAAAATACATATTCTAATAGTGAGTGGACCTTAAATTAAGGTTAAGGACCGGTCCTTACTTGATCATATATATATATATATATATGAAAAGTTAAGGAAACTGGAAAATGTTGATATGTCCGACAAACACCACTACATTCATATGGCATGAATTTCAATTTCACATATTGTAACTTTCTGTTCTGTACAAACATTCCTCAGGTGGTGGCCAAAATGTCTCTCACCTTCAACTCACATTGGATACAGCCTCATTAATTTCATCATATGTGCCAGTCTCCTTGTTATATGAGTACATATCAAGGAAAATCGATTATTAGGTCATGGGCCACTCATAATTGCAATTGGGCTCTTTCCCCATCTTTACCCAATAAAAAAAGAAAAAAGAAAAAGAAAAAGGAAGCAATGAAGAATTGTAATTGGGCTCTTGCCCTATATTTAATTACCAAAAAATAAAAAAATAAAATGAAGAGAAGTAGTGAAGAACAATAATTTCAATTTTAGTCACAAATTACCAACAATCCCCACAAATAAGTCAACTTAAATAATATACAAAATTCGTTTGCTAAACTAATCGAACTATATTATTAATCTCACGTGTTGGAAATAGATGGAATCATAAAATGTTTTGTTCGATTACATGATCGACATCAAACTTATGAGAACAAAACTACTACTAAAGTTGCTTTGAATGCTTCTTACCTTTGTGGTACGTGAAGATGATAGTACGTTATTTTTTATGCTTCTGTTGATCTCTTTTTTCGCTTTTAGGAATTTGAATCGAATCGAATCAATAAGATTCGAACTCGATGTTTGGGTTCGAATCGAATCAAACGATAGGGTTCGAATTGTCTCAATTAAGAGGACTTTTTAGAAAACATGCCCAAGTGCTAATATAAAAGAAAAAAATATATAAAATAGAATAGAGAAAGAGAAGAATGTAGAGATGAAGTGAACTCATTACAGGATGTCACACTTGGGCATTTATATGCCAATGGTCTTGAAGGATAGTGGTATGGGAGAGAGATTTCGGATTCAAATGCATCAATACCCAAGCAATCTTGTTCGTTTCTGAGCCAGAGCCCAGTGAACTCTGTGTTATAGTAAGTCTGAAAATGGTTGAAAGTTTTAGTTGAAAATGGTTTTGATGAGCATGTTTATACTAAGTTGGAAACATTAGTACATGCATGTCAGCATGTGATTATTTAACTTTACGTGGATGGTATCTGTATCACAAGAACTCATATACGGAGTAATTTTTTTCCCTGTTAAGTGTGGCACGTACACAAAGCGAAAATTTAGATCAAAAGTTAGCATAAGAACAAGAGTAGTGACCTTCCATTACTTTTCTACAAGCTAGGAGTACGTGATGTAAACAATATTGGTTGTGGTCACAGTAGCTCCATGTTTCGCCAAAAGATCAATCTTAATTGTAATGGCACACAGTATGGACTGTATGAGCCATACGCACATACAGTTGACCGTCACGTTGACCGCCATGTCAGCATTTGTTGCCACGTCAGCCCTTCACTGCCACGTCACCAAGTTGACCAAGC
>JAESVK010001327.1:1312186-1323828 GCA_017140935.1 Hamamelis virginiana | reverse complement strand
AAAGCAAAAATGTCAAACTAGAACAGTTTATGTTATTATTAAACACAGAGAATATGGTAAAGAATGAAGAAAACATGGACTAAAAAACAATCAATCACTTCTACTTATTTCGGTATGTTACAAATCTATGTTCACCGTTTTTCTATTCCGATCCTTTGCCATGATTGATAATGCCTCGTTATTTTCAAAGGAAAATGGAAAGGAAAATTTAGAGGATCTGGTGAAGCATGCATATATATATATATATATATATATATATATATATAAATTTTCATTTAAGGATCGATTCTTAATTTAAGTTAAGATCCACTCGCAATTTTCTTACATAGGATATGATAGGTATTTTGAAAAACTGATAGTTGGATTAGATAATCATCTTATGTATGTCATGTCTGCCAAAAATCACAATAATCTGACCATTGGTTTTCAAAATACAATTCTTGAAATACTATATCTGTATTTACCTTACCGTTGAATGCTGTAACAATTGTTAATAGTTTGTATTTTGAAAACCGAAGGTTGGATGGATGACAATGATGACAATGATTTTTGGCAGACATGACATACATAAGAAAATTATTTAATCCAGTAGTCAGTTTTTCAAAATACATATTCTAATAGTGAGTGGACCTTAAATTAAGGTTAAGGACCGGTCCTTACTTGATCATATATATATATATATATATGAAAAGTTAAGGAAACTGGAAAATGTTGATATGTCCGACAAACACCACTACATTCATATGGCATGAATTTCAATTTCACATATTGTAACTTTCTGTTCTGTACAAACATTCCTCAGGTGGTGGCCAAAATGTCTCTCACCTTCAACTCACATTGGATACAGCCTCATTAATTTCATCATATGTGCCAGTCTCCTTGTTATATGAGTACATATCAAGGAAAATCGATTATTAGGTCATGGGCCACTCATAATTGCAATTGTAAGTGCCTGTAAACTAATGATCTGACTACTATTTAGGACCCACTAATAGTGAGGCTTGTAGAATGTCCATAACTATAGATTTGTACTCGCTGCATATTAAGTACAAGATACAACAAGCAAGAGACTGTCAATTCGTTACAGATGCAACAAATGCGTAAAATATCTATAGATTTTCAATGCTTCAAAAGGTTAGATAAACCTTCAGAAATATTATGTAGTCCCAGCTCTGAGGTTTGCACCAATGCTGTGGATAAGGAGAAAACCCCATCATTTCATAATAATATTGCCTAGCATCATTTTGCTACACAATATGTAAGATGTAAATTAGCTTCTCTTACCTTATTTTCTTTTTAATTGATCGACAAGTCTCCAAGTTTATGTTTCATATGTCTGGATGTCCTAACACCTAATCTTATGCTTTCGTTTTCTAATCTAATGGAACCTGCATGACCCAAATACTATAGTTTTGCTTGATGGGTCATTTGCTATTTTCCTGTTCAAATGAACTATGCAGGACTTGCACTACCTCTCCTACAAACCGTCCCCAAACAATACCCAACAAACCCCAACACCCCCACCCCAACCCCCAAAAAAAAATAAAAAATAAAAATAAAAATAATAAAAAAAACCTGCAGGACTACAATCCCGACCTATTCAGAAAACTACATCCTATATATGTACATAAATAGCCACTTAGCCTTTTGATCAACGATTTTTCAATTTGATGGGAACATCTCCATCTTGTTACTGTTCGCAAGCCGGAACAAACAAGGGGTCTTTTATACGGGGAGGATGGTCGCAATTTTCCTTACTGTTTGCACCTCCCCTTTCTAGAGAGTAAGAGGATGTGATTGATTTGAGAACTTAGGAAGGAGTGAGGATGAGATGTCTGAAAGAGGATAGTCTATAATCAATTGAATAGAGTTCCCTTTATAGGTTACAATGGGCTGGAAATGAATGGACAAGGAGTTTTAGGAAGATGGCTATGTACAATTGGTTATAGACTATCCTCTTTCAGACATCTCATCCTCACTTCTTCCTAAGTTCTCAAATCAGTCACATCCTCTTACTCTCTAGAAAGGGGAGGTGCAAGCAGTAAGTTATTATATTGTCTTCTATATCCTAAGAGATCTAGGAAGTATAATAAAATTACTTACGGCTGATTGGAAGGGAGAGTGAAAAGCTGGTCCACTAGCTTGCATTAAATGCAAGCCATCTGCATTAAATGCGTCGTCCATCCCACGTGCCAACTGATACATCACCCTCACTCACTTTCAAGAAGGTTAAGGTAAAGGTTAGTAACCCCCTCGAGTGGAGGAAGTACCCTAACCTCAATTCGACTTCAATCCGTTCCCTCCAAACCTCATCCCGAGTGGATGAGATCGTTGACTGCCAATTCCTCTTTGAAAGATGGAGTCCCAACCTCATCGCTACCAACACCAAGCTATAGCTATAAGGAAACCTTCCTAGGCCCTGCTAATGACTTGAGCAAGCGCATCAAGGAACGATATCTGAACGAAGTTAGGGTTATACTCATGCCTTGCTGCCTTATAGCTTCCATCACTCAAGTGAGCATCCTTAAGAAGAATATTGTTAAGGGCATCCGCCCTAAAGTAGGCATCTACTCTAGAGTTGGTATCCTTCCTAAAATGGACAAACCCATTGAAATAGGGAGAACTTGGCGGAATAACCTGAGGTCTATAATCACATGCGAGGCATATAATATCCTCATATGCATTATTTGGAGTGCTTTGAGAACACAAATGGCAGTTATATAGTATATAGCTCATTTGATGATACAACCATCCATTCTGCTTTCTCAGGTTGAGTTAGAAGTAATAAGCAACTCAGGTGACTGACATGTTTGCATCTTATTCACTCGAGGAGAGGGACATGTGCTTTGACTATGCCATTTGAAAATTTCCTCTATTTTTTCAAGGAGACTCTTTCCTTTGCCACATGGCTATTTCTCGTGAGTATAAACAATTATCAAGTTGTTTTTAGTTGTGATGGGACTCGAAAACAGTTGGAGGAATGGGCATGAATTGGATGGTTGCACTTAACTCAATTGGTGTGAAGCAAATGGCAGCAACTATATATCAATTAGAGCAAGTTCTGCACTCCAAACTGAAGCATATGCATGTTTAATGGCGGTCACTTGGGCAAAATAGTGCCTATTCGGATTCATTCATACCAACACACTTGGAAATTTTAGTAAAACAACTAGCAAACCCTAGTTCTTGTGTTTTGGAAAACCAACCTATCCTGTTTGATATCTGGCAGGTTTGTAAATACTTCAACGTATGTTTAAATGAGACCTCGTCCCTATTTTTGGCTAGGTGTCATTTTATTTTAATTGTTCATGTACAATTATTAAGTCATGAGGGTACTTTTGGTACTTTAGGTTGTGTGTCATGTGGCTTGTGGGCCTTGGTGACCCATGGTTACATTTATGGTATTATTATTTATTGTTTAGTGACATTTAATCTGCTAAGTGTTATAAAACCATTTTATTATTTCTTTTATGTCTTTTCCAGGTATTATTTTCCAATTTTTCTCCTCCATCTCTCTCTTTTGGGTTTTGAGTTGTGTTAAGCTTTTGGGCTTTGAAACCCATTTTTGGGGCTAGTTAATGAATGGGTGTGGTTGGAAATGTTGTTTGTTGTTAAATGGTTGCTTTATCCATGATCTATAATGGCTTGTGGGTGGTTTTCAATGTGGTTCGAAGGATGAGTCGAGTTATGAGTTTATTGATAGATTTGAGTTTGAGATATAAGATTTGATCTCAAATCTGTGTTTGTGATGGAATTAAGGTATTTTTAGAGTTTTGAGTGTTGATCCAAGGTGGGTTTTGAGAATATTGAAGATTTGGACAGAGTTGTTGAGTTAAGGATACCAAAACCCCTTTTCGGACCAAATCTGGACATTTAGATCGATCCAAAGTCGATCTACACCAATCCAAATGCTCCCAGAAGTGTTCTATGTGTTCCTGCAGCTATTTGGATCAATCCAAGCTTTGTATGGATAAATCCATATGGGTTAGGATATATTGGATTAAGATCTAAACAAAGTTGGGATAGATCCATATTGCCCAAGTAGCTTAGAAAACCCTATTTTAGCCTCAACTTTGAACACTTGTATTTTTCTCGTCCAAACACAGAGTTGGGTGCTCTTTATATCCACAGAAAGCTCGAGAAGTCTACTTTCTAACACCATGGTAGTCTCATACATAGTTATTAAAGCGCGAGCCTAGGCACAAGGCTTGGGCTTCCGCAAAGCCTAGGCAAGGCGACTTCCCTCAGGCGCATGGAAGGCGTGCCTAGGTGAGGGCTTTTTCTCAGGCGCACCTGATGGTTCGCTACCTTTTTTTTTTAATCTCTTTGGCTTTTAATTTTAGCCGTTGGATCATTTGATCATCCCATTAATTATCAATTACTTAAAAAACAAAAAAACAAAGAGAATGGAAAAGGGGGGAAAATTGATCATGCAGTGTGTTGCCCTAACTTCTCATCTGTGCATCCACTGCTCGCTGCCTTTCTCTCTCCAAGCCTCTCCGGTGAAGATCTTAGGCAATTAGGTACTCCTTTTCCTCTTCTCTTCTCTCACGCACTGCACTTCACTGCTCTGTTTTTTTTTTCCTCCTTCTCTCACAGCTGGTCTAGTTCTTTCTCTCTCTCCCTCTTCCTCTTCCTCTTTTTCTTCTTCTTGGACTGCTTTGGTTTTTTTTTTTTTTTTTTTTTTTTTTTTTTTTTTTTGTTAATTTCTGCTTCTTGTTCAATGTTGCTCCACAACTGCTGCTGAATTTTCTTCTAATGGCTGTTGTTTTTTTTTCCCTTGTATGATCTGTTTTGTTTGCTTGCTTTTCTTTTTAGCTCCAATGCTCCATTATATGTCATGTGTTATGTTATTTCTATATTGAAATATTGAACGGTTTGAATCATATTATTATTACCCGATTGGCTGCTAATTGATTGTATGTGGCATTAAATTGTTTATGTGTAAATTGATTTTTCTTTTTTTTAGTAATATTTTAGTTGTAGACTTGTAGTTTTATTAAAATGTGCGCTCCACTCCCCTCAAGCCCGCGCTTTTCTTCACACCTTGCACCTAGGCCCTAGGAGCCCTTTGTGCCTAGGGTGCACCTTGCGCCTTTAATCATTATGGTCTCATAATCTAATTCATTCTAGAGAGAGATATATTTTGGTAAAACCCAGATTGCCCTTCTTTGCATTACTTGACTTCCTTCACTCATATCCTCCCAAACCGCCTGAAGTTTGGCCATGAAATTTGATATGCAGCCTCTAGAAATACTTAAAAGAATGTTATATGAATCTCATGGCTTTTGGTAAAGCCATTTTAGGGTTATAGTTGTGTATGTTGAGTACACTTCATATTGATTGAATGAGTAGTTTCAATTTTGAGATTTTATTCACATTATACTTCTTTTTTATTAGATCTTGAGAGCCCTTGGGTGGACCCTTACACGTGCTAAGCTTAGTCTATTTGTGATGTCCTCAGAGGACTCCAATGTGGGCAAGTTGTCTGACTCCTTGGGTCGATTAGCTAGAAGTCAGGGACCTGTGATAAATCCGCGTGACCATAATTGAGATTGGATGAATTTATGATACTATTTATGAATTGTAAAGCCCACACTTTGAGAACTATTTTATATACTGGTTTTGTTAGCATTTAGAGTAAGAATTGTTTCATGTTCCATGCATCTATATTATTATTGCTAGTTGAGGATGCACTATTCCTACTAGGCTTTGTAACTCATTCTTGCATTTCATACAGCTCCATAGGTTAGCCCGGAGGATTTTCCAGTAGTGAATGTCTTTTCGTATGTCTTGGGAGCGAATGTCATTCCGTATGTCTTGGGAGTATTGGTGTTTTGGGCCTAGCTAGGTGTGTCGCACCAGCATTTAGTAGGTTTTATACGCATTTTATTTATTGAATATGTGTCGGCTTACGCTTAATACTTTTGCATTGTCCTATATGCTAGGGATGTTGGCATTTACATTAAAAATTTTAGTTATGGATAACGTGTTGGGACATAATGTATGTATATGACATTTCATTTCTTTACTCACGTGGATGTATGGATGAGCTTTTTATTCATAATTGTGAACCCCGATTATATTATTCAAAATGTTTTTAAATTATTGGTATTTCCCCGTTGCTACAATACAAATTGACATGTATCGACCAATCCGGAAAGGTTGGTACGGGACTAATCAGAGTGTTATAGTTTATTTTGAAGAGTTCCTAGAGGTGAGGTGAAGGAGGCACATAAAAATGCCATTTGGCAAGGGGGACTTTTGTAAGCATTTCGTGGACCCTTCCATAATCTCAGTGTTGTTATTGTAACGTTTTCGGTTTATATGAATTTCTTCCTTTGTTTCAAAAAGACAAATAAAATTTAAAAAAAAAAAAGTTTTTATCAAACTTCATACATATGCATATACAAATGGACATCAAATGAGCACACTATTTAAAGTATAAGCTAAAACCAAGGCGTATTTACCATTATGTGTTAGTATGAGCCAAAACCAATCTAGGTTTATATCCAAAAAAAAAAAAACCTAGCAAGAGGTAATATCCATATAAGCACTGTCAAGTACTAACAGTACCTTAACATGTAGCAACATCTATCACTAGGTATTAGCAATACAAAAACAATACATAGTCTAACAGAACAATATGTGATGATATACTAAATTATTTATATCTATGATTCAATTACTCCTAAAAAGTTATAACTACCTACTATGCTTATTTGATAGAAACTTAGAATTGCTTTTTTTTATAATTAAAAAAAAAAGCTTCCCTGAGACTTTCTTTTTTCAAAAAATTCCCTTTGAACTTATATACGAGAGTGTTGAATGAAAATTTTAATAGAATAATTTCCAGAAGGAAACGAGGAATAGTTTATTTTAGTTTTTAACATTAGCTATATAACAGACATTTTTTAAATATTAGTATTTAGTATATGATCACAGCTTTTCTTTTTCACAATATTTTTTAAAACAAACCAAAAACAAAAAGAGCTATGGTTGGACATAGGGGTTGGACTTGATTTGGGTTGGCTTGGGTTAGGGCCAATGCAGGAACCAATCTGACCTTGGTCGGTACTTAGAATCTAGACCCAAAACCAAACTGAATTACAAATAAAACCAAACCAAACCCACCCAAAAAAAATCAGTTAAGTTCAGTTTGGTTCTCAGTTGAGATGCACAACAAAGAACTCATCATTCTCTCCAGAAAATTTTAATCATTTTGGTCTTGAAATGCTCATCCATCATAACCAGAAGTTCACACCTATTGAGTCGGATTGGTTCAGTTCTCAATTTAACCCATCCCAAGTTGCACTCCTACAGTCCTTCTTGTTTTACTCCAAAGGACACCCCTTCTAAAGTTAATCTTCAAGCCATAAAATGCCTCAATGCAATGATGACCACTTAATAGACTTCTAACCAATTGTTCAAACTTTAGTATAATATCCACTGTGAAACAAATTATTCCTCCTCTGCAACAAGTCATTGGTATTAATTCTTCATTGAGCCATTGGCCAAGCAAAAATTGAACTTTTAGGGGTACCGTAGCATTTTAAATAAATTTAGAGGGGTTTCAAAGGAGGTAAACAAGAATCATAATTGAAGACATAAAAAATGACGTACAAGAAAAGGAACCCAATGAAAGAAAGGACCACCTCATCCTATCTTGTACCATAGGTCTCAAAGACACACCCTCAAGAATGGACAATAAAGAATAAAGTTCATCAACATCCTTATCATTAAGATTCCTAAAAAAAGAAGAGGCTACAAACCAAACAATTGGGACAGGTTGACTTGGATTTCACTTACGATTTGGGACAAGTTGACTTGGATTTCACCTAGAAATCATAAAGTTGCATAATTTTTCATGTTAGTTTAGTCATTACTTCATGTGTCATATATAATTATGCATGAGTGGGTTATTTGCCAGGTGCACTATACTAGTGCCTCATTCATATGGCAAATTGTAGTGCTTTTACTAAATTGAATTATAGAACTTGCTTCTTGTAAACAGACCGTCATGCATGATTATGTGATCAGGCTATTTAGTAACTCTAGAGTCATTAATTGGAAATTCATAATTTCTTCCCCCAAATCCCTAATATAAACTAGTTATTTGGACAAGTGTCTTGGTTTCACAATTTTGAAAATATAAAATCTAGTTTTGTTGGATGAACATATATTTACTCCTTTCAAACAACTAATTTGAGCTAGGGTTGTTATTATCATCAATCTACCAATCCATCTGTTTCTGGATTTCTTTATTTTTGTGTCTGTTTGTGGAGAATGTCGATGTGATCAACTTCAAGATTCACCTTGGCCTTGGTTTAAAGTTTTGTGTATTAGACATGGCATCTTGGCCAGCAATACAAAATGGATTTTCAATATGTAATAGTTTTGCAGAAGAAATATAAACCCTTAAATTTGTCATAAAATAAATGAAGACAATTTGAATAAGTTATGTTGCATTCATATATGTTTCATGCAAATCAATTGTTCTTGTTGAAAACATGTGGATATCAAAGTTAGCAGTTACAAACTTAGGGTAAATATGTCTTCTTCTTCTTCTTTTTTATTTTTATATATATCCATTCTAGAGTTCATGTGTTTCCACTCCCTTTGAGACTCTGGAAAATGGAAAAATTCCTTTTGTTTCTCTTAGGAACCCTACAAGATAAATTGTTCTAAAAAATAGTTAGTGTGCAATTATTTCATAATCAATAGGTGAGTGGATGAAATTTATTCACATTAAGCATAAACTATATGATAAATGCCAGTTATATAAATGGTATAAGTGTTGGTTGGTCGTTGTTTTCTTTTTTTTTTTTTTTTTTTACTTCAGATAGTTAACTGAGTTTAGAGTTTTTATGTATTCTAAGAAGGCACTTGTTTTGTTGAGATGTGTAGCAATAACTATTTTTGAGTGATTTGGCTACAAAAAATGCAAGAATTTTTTTAAGATAGAATCCTCAACGTTGATGGCTCTAGAATAAAGTCTGTTTTTTGGCTTCTTTTTGGGCTTTAGCTTCGAAGGAATTTAAAGGTATGCCTTTGTTTATTATTAGGGGAACTTAGGTTTCAGTTCGTGGGCATTGATTTGTTCTTCTTCTTGTTTAGTTTTTGCTTTTCAATTTAAGCAGGATACCTTTTCCTCTTTCTTTTACATGTCATTAATAAAATACTTTTGATGCAAATCATATGGCAGGGATTTATTTCAATAATGTATTTTTATTTATGTAATTTTTAGATTTTAATAATTTAGGTTTTATTAATTATGGTTAGATTAATTTAGGCTAATCGATCAATTTTGTATGACCGATTGATTGATTTTTATTTTAGCAATATATTTTACTTGGGGAGCAAGAATAGCATAATTTCCTATTTAATCTTAAATTTTGCTCTATAAATAGGGTTGTAGCCATCAAGGCAGGGCAGACTTTGATGAATAAAATTATCGCTAATTCCCCTTTTCTCTCTTCTTTTCTTTCTCCCCCCCCCCTCCCCTTTCTCTCTCTCTCTTCTCTCTCTTTCTCTCTTCTTCTCCTATCCCCTAAATGTCGTCTCTCTCTTTCCCTAATATCTTCTCTCCTTCCCTAAATTTCTTTTATTTCTCCTCTCTATTCTCGCTTCCTTCTCTTCTTTCTCTCTTGGGTTTACATCAACTTTTTACTTATCAAAAAAAAAAAAAAGATAACATTCAAGGGGGGTAAAATATATATATATATATATATATATATATATATAGGTCTCGAAACATGAAACGTATGAGTTAAACCATTGGGACGGTTAACCAATCAAAAGGTCCTTAATTACAAGATGAAGGATTTTGAAACCCTCTCTGGTATATCACAAATAAAAACTGTTAAAAAAATAAAATAAAATAAAACTTATCACATACAAACAAACCTGGCTCAAGCGTTTTCTTTCATTTAGTAAAATGATTATATTATTCATAAATCTTACAAGTTCCCTTCATTTTCCTTATTTTTTTTTTATCAATTATATTAAATTATTATTATATTTATAATGTCAAAAACTAGAAAGTTAACTAGACAATTGAATATTGACCGTGAACTAGCCTCTTTCAGTAACCAACAAGCAGTTTGGATTTTCAAACAATGCCACAAAGAAAATCAAGAACACATCAAAGAAAGATGCATATACATTACCATCGTCCAGATGCTGCACAGCAATACAGTCCCGAAGATGGGTCATAATAGTAGCCCAAACTGCTGCTGTAGTAGTAACTGAAGGAAGAAACAAATATAGTTAACTAATATTAGATAGATATTTCAGTGCCAAAAAACAACATAACATAATAGTATTCATAAATTTATTACATATTTGAATATCGCAAATCAGACCCTACAACTAGAAATGTGCAAATCCAAAGCACAACTAGAAACTAGACCACAATTAACTTGGGTAGAAATCAACACCAAATATCATCAAATACAAAAGTACAGGAAAAGATCCAATCAGCATTTGTTAATCCAACTGAAAGAATTTCCATCATTTCCCAGTAACTAATTTAACTGCCAAACAAAATTAACAAACGCTTAGAAAACAGATCAAGGATTAACTAGTGCATGCAGAATCTTCATTATGCATCACTAAAATGGTTTCATGAGTTGGGGAGGGGAGGGAAGAGAGAGAGAGAGAGAAGTACCCGGAAGACTCATCATACTCATAATCAGTTTGCAAAGATCCAGCTGCAAAGGAAGTAATTACAACTTATAAGATAAGCCAGGTCATCAAAAAAAGTAATAACTACTTTAGTACTTTGCATAATGAACTTCTGGAAACTCACACCAATAATGCTTACTTGCAGAATCCATATTTAGGGCTTCTGCTGATGGTTGGCTAATCGTATCAGAATTAGGACCAGAAACAAAATTTCTCCCATTGGATGATGGATTAACAGTATTATTTTCATCATCTTCTGCAAACATATCAAATGTTTCAGCATCATTGCTTGATGTAATTTCTGCAGTTGAAGGACCCAGAGCTGTGTCAGGGAGTACAGAAGAGGCCATTCCAGCATCTGTTACATCGGAAAACAAGTCCTTTCCTGCACTGAAATCAGATTTTCCATTGTCTTCACTTATGGATGTGCCCTCGCCCCTTGCGCGAGCTAACCTCTCATATCCTTCTGTAAGTGAAGAAAATAAGGAAAAATGGGACATAAAAAAAGAACACTGTAAATAAGCACTAAAAACAAATACCTACCATTCACCACGAATTTCCCTAGACAGGTATGTAGATAAGAACTCTAGGTGTAATTTCTTTCAAGAAAAAGGATTATATGTAAATTCAATAAGAAATAACAGAAAATGAATCACACATTGCTGCGTCATTTTAGGGCTCAAAACCAGTGTTAAACAGCTGACCTACTGCACTAAAATCATAAGGCCATGGCTTTGATCCCATAAAATCACCAAATCAAAAGCTCAAGAAAACACAACATATTCCAGAAAAAAAGCTTTTGGATAAAAGCGGTAATCCTCAATTATTCTATGTCAACAAACATGAATAAACAAACTACGCAGAGGATTACAATCGCCTGTAATGGCCACTGCAAAGTGAAAAAGCAGGGCCCTGTTAATAGAAGAAAATTATAAATCGCAGAGTAGCCAATAAAG
>JAESVK010001327.1:1286920-1307965 GCA_017140935.1 Hamamelis virginiana | reverse complement strand
GATTAGATACTCCTGTTACGTATGTTATGTCTGCCAAAAATCACAGTGATCCAACGGTTGGTTTCTGAGAAAACTGATTGAAAAAAACTGACATTTTATCGTTCTTTAAGTGTCAGTTTTTTTCAGTCAGTTTCCCAGAAACCAACCGTTGGATCACAGTGATTTTTGGCAGACATGACATATGTAACAGGATTATCTAATCCAACGGTCGATATTTCAAAATACCTGTCCCAACTATCCCAATGAGGAGTGGACCGTATTTATCCAATGGGGTCTAGACCCCAATGGATCATTTCTGTATATATATATATATATATATATATATATATATATATATATATATATATAATGGAAGTTCACCGTTTCGCCTGGCTCAAGCAAGTCAGCTATCCGTCTTTTCATCTTTCCAACGTCTTTAGATGAAAGGTCTTGGGTATCATCTTCAATATTTGTTAATAAAGAGACTCTTTCAGCTAATCTTGGATCAACTTCAACACTATCAAGCCATGCATCCTGCAAGAACTCATTTACTTCAAAAGAAAAGTTTTATTCTATGACTTAAAATTGCATATAAAATAGATGTTGTACACCTGTACCTTAATTTCATCGTCATTGACATATTCAACAAAATTTCCATGTGCATCAAAGTACCCCTCTTCCCTCTCTTGGTTCAGATTAAAAGGTTCTATTTGAATCCCATCATCAACAAAATTTTCATTATCCTGCCAAAAGAAATCCCTCATCATTGGCTATCCAATCCCGTGAACCAATGATTGATGAAACTGGCAATTACCTTGAGGGGAAAAAATGCTGCCAATACAGGAAAAGAAGTATTCCAAATCATAAATATACTCAACAGAACGACAACATGTCAGCATGTGATTATAGCCGAATAGAAACTAAAACTTAGCAATCAGACTATTCATGAAGAACAGCCAAAAAAATTGATAAAAATTCCAATTTCTGCACTAAAAATAAAGTGGATGTTGATTGTCTGATTCAAAGCACCAACAAGAACATGAATATAGGTTGGTAATAGATGCAGGCAAAGAATATGAAATCAGCAACCATTTAGGGGTGCTAATTGATGAGACAGATCTTGTATTGACATGGGGTGCAAGCACTGAGAAAAGAAGCTTTCCAAAAATTCTGAAGAGCAACACGTAATGTTGTTCAAACAAAACTAAGCAACATAAGTGGAACTAAACTGAGACAAGATCGGTGCTGCAGCCTGCAACAAAAGGATTCACTTTTGAAGTACGAAGGCAAGGTGCACCGAACAGAACTTGATCTGAAGAGAACCACAACAACATTCAACATGCCATACCTAGTTTAAGATAAAAAATATTACATTGAGATCATCAAGACAGTAGTTAAAAATATATATATCTTTGGGAAAAGTTTAAGATAGTGCATAGCATGAACAGAAGACAATTTGAGTGAAAGGGGGTTTCTTAAAACTTTGGTTCAAGTCAAAAAGCACCACAAGAGAAGGAAAAAAGAACAAGACATGATTGCTCATAGAATAAAAAGGCAAATGATCAATGCAGTCACCCCAAATAAATGGGAAAAAGTTTTACGGAGTAAGTGTTCTGTTTTTTTTTTTTTTACCTCTGCTGAGAAGAGTTGAGTTCCTTCTACTCCCTATGAAGAGAGTTAACAACAAAGACAATTTGAGTGAAAGCTACCATTTGCAGCAAAAGACAATGATTGTACACCTATAACAATTGGAGCCACTGGGAAGGGATGTGGGGATTTCTTAAAATTTAGGTTCAAGTAAAAAAGCGCCACACGGGAAGGTAAAAAGAACAAGATATGACCCCTCATAGAATGAAAAGGTAAAATGATTAATGCAGCCACCCCTAATAAATGGGAAAAATTTTGCTTAGAAAAGGTTTTTTCTTTTTTTCATTTGTTTTTGTCTCTCTCTCTCTGTGTATATATATATATATATATTTACCTCTGCTGAGAAGAGTCCCCCACGAAGGAGTTAACAGCATGTAAGCATAGTAATACATATATATATATATATATATAAGAAACGGTAGTATATATTGCTCAAAGGAAAAGGATTATGAGAAAGTAGGAAAAGGAGTCTTTGAAATACAATAGAGAAACTCAAAAAAGAGAAGACTAAGAGGAATAAAAGTGTCCCCTAAAGTCTGCTAAAGTCATAGCCACTCTTCTAGTTAAAAAATTGGCTATTTGCTTATGTTAGCCAATCTACGCATGAAGGAAAAAAAACAAAAAAAAAAAAAAAGATAAGCTCTTAAGAGACTTCCAAGAAATTATGAACGAGATGAGGATATTCCAAGTACCTTGAGGTTCCCTTTCGATTTCCTTGATGAGAACAAAAGCATCACCATCCACAAAGATATGGGTTCAACCTCTATCCTTCACTTCTTTTAGGCCTTTTATGAGGCCATAATACCAAACTTAAAAACAAAGCCCCTCCCACAAGGAATAGAGAAATTCTAAATGACAACCACCCCATCATAGTATCATACTGAAAAATAAATCTAATTCCCAACCAGCTGAGGTTCTCCAGAGAACATGCATCATAATTAAATCTAATCCCACCCACTGGGTGAGGATTCCAAAGATGCACCACAGTTTCAATTGGATGTTTCCCAGAACAAATAGCCTTCCAATCCCTTGGGATAAAATCGAAAGAAATACCAATTTAAGGTTTAGACATCAAAGCCAAGGAAATGTATATTGCATACTCCCAAAACTTCTTTGTCAATGGAGACTGTTGGGATTTATGCCTTCAAACCAATTAGTTTGTCATTTTTCTTTTGATTAATAAATGAGATCCATTATTGAACTTCATGTATTTCATACTATGGGTGCCTTGTATGATTTGTAAGATGAACATTTGTCCAAAAGTTGCATCATATATGATTTAGGTAAGTGAATGAGATTCATATACAGGAAATATAAATAATGAAAACCTTGGAACTTGAAATTGTTCACAGTTAGTATCTCTTTTGAAGGATTATAACACATTATACATCTATGAGATATAATGATATATCTCAATTATCACAATGGTAACTCTAAGTTGGTTTATTTGAAACACACCAAACCGAAACGACATAAGAAACACATCATAGAAATTATTGTCTTACTCTTGATGTGATTATTACTATTGCTAAATGCAATAAGCTTTAAATCCTGAGGGAACTAAAGGACTCGAGTTTCCTAATGTTGATTACTTTGACTTACCAATAAGTGCTACATCAACACCTCAGTAACTTGGGTAGTCAATGTTAGGGCTATGGGAACACATAATTCTAAAAATGGAATCTACCCTCTCGAAAAAGAGTATGATATCCCTTTGAGCTAATTTATAAAAGTTAATCATTGAAATTCGGATCTGGTCATTATTGTAATTTGTAAATTGTTTGCTAAAATGGTTTTCAATTATTTATGTATAAATGTAATAACTATTTTATATACAATTTTTCAAGAAAAGTTATCATCGGTGATCAAAAGTTTATAAATTAATGACTCAAGGATAACAAGAAATAAAAGGGCATTGTTTGAACAGTATCTTTCTCATATCCCAAGTGTTATTTATGTATATCAATTGACGGAGGGGCCTTTGCAAATATTTAGCAATGTAGGACTTTCTTGTAATATTCATATCCATAGAGTGCAACTATGGTGTTTAGTGGAGTTAACCATAATTAATTGGACTTTCAAATTGAGTCAAGAGTTCACTAGGCTTTGGAGGTCCAGTTGAAGCTAGTGCTATGAAACCCTTATGATACCTCATCCTAGCCCTCATCACTCATGGTGGCCAGCCCTGGCTCTAAGAGAATAAGGGAGAAGATCTTGAGGTTTTGGAGCATAGTTTATATCTCTATTCAAGCGGATTCTTCTCCATAGCGACCACCTTCAATCAATTAATAAACCCCAATTGTGCCACAGGTTGCTCTGCTATTAGTTTCTGGACGAAGATTATATCACGAAATGTGCGAAGAATGAATGCAAAGAATAAGAGGTTGGGGGATAAAGCAGCTTTGAAAGAATGAAACGTGGACTGTGCTATACTGCAAGAAACAAAAATGCAGGCTATGAGCAAGGTGGTCAAAGATTTGTGGGAGGGCACTTTTGTGGATATGTTATTTTTATCTTGTCACTTGCGCAATATTATTTTTTGATAAGCCATTTGTGCAATATTATAACCATAATAGCGTACAAATGAACTACATGGAAGGCAAAAATAAAAACAACATTCAAATCCAAGATTCTTGACAACTTCAAAATTATGAGGGAAATTGAATGTTGGCATGGGAAGGCATTAAGAAATAAACCTCATAATTAACTTCAGCTGCCGAGATGTCATGAAGAATTCCTCTACTTTCTTCACTCAAGAGCTCGGTAGTAATCTGACTCCTTTGCTTTGCACGCTCTTTGGCAGCTTGACGTGGGTCTATCTGCTCACTGGGGCCATCTGCAGCTCTCCCAGTGTCCACAACTTCATCCCCTGGCTTAACCTTTTTACCCTTTGGAAATCTAACTCTCTTTTGCCTGTACAATCAAAGATTAGTAACTAAACAAAATCCAAAACCAAGAGTTCATATATTACGACTGACCAGAGTAAAAGCAATTCACACACACACATATTACGACTGACCAGAGTAAAAGCAATTCACACACACACACACACACACACACACACTAGAATCACTGATTGTTTCTATTGAAAATAGTTTCAGACAAAATTTCAAGTTAAAGCACAACCATGAATTAGAACAACATTATTAAGAAGTGTGGGGTGAGACCGAATTTAATACAGAGATGAAGAAAAAACAAAAACAAAACGAAAACGATTTTGAAATGTCTAATATGTTATAGCCATGTCATTGGATTGGTGGAGCAGAATGAATGAGAGTTGAGTATTAAAGAAGGAAAGCCAGTGAAGTATGCCACATCATATGCTACATTTTACATATAATCACCAACTCAATGGAAAATAGTTTCTGAAAGAACTTCTAGGTAGCAAAATATATATTCATGGCTGGCATATTTTATTGTGACTCTTGGAAAAAATTTATAATATGTCTCTTCGGTTATCTTCAGAAATATAATATCCCTGAAATCTATTCTACTTGGAGAATTTTTTTTCCTCAAAATCATTTTCCGTCAAAACAAGCAAAGCTTTCATTCAACTATAAAAATTTTATAACGAAGCCAGGGGAAAACTAAATATATATATCTATTCAGTAACCTTCATTAAAGTACGTGCTCAAACTAGATTTCGAAGGAAATTTAACATTTTCCGTCTAAACAAACGGATTTATAGAAAAAGAAAAAAAAAATTGGGAAGAACATAACAACGAGAGAAATATCAGAAATGGAGATATGTATGCTATAGGAAAAACCCGAGACAGATTCAAGAAAGAAATATGGAGGAAAAAAAATGAAGAGTGTATGTATTGTAGAAATTAGTGGAGATTAGGGTTTAGAGAGCGAGAAATACGTCGGGGGTTTGTTGGAATCTTCATCTTCAGAGAATGGGCGCTTCAGGTGAGAACGCGATGACTTCTCTTCCATGGAGGCGATGGTAAGGAATTGAGTTTCAGCTACGAATCCTACGCTCGCCGAAAGAAGCAATGTTTTTCAGAGGAGAGAGAGAGAGCGAGCGCGCGCGCTGTAAAAGCATAAACCCTTACCGCCTCGGCGACTCGGACTCGATGCGAGTTGAAGCGGCAGTTCCGCAAATATGAAAATCTCACTGGCAAATATGAAAATCTCACGAGATGAAAGATGAGTCTTTTTAAAACATGAGCTCATTGGTAGGGGTGTTAAAAAAATCAACCAAAGCGGAAAACCAAACAAAAAGACTGGTTTGGTCTGGTTTTTTTGGTAATTTTGGTTTGAGTTGGTTTGATTTTTTATATTTTTTTATTAGTTTGGTTTGGTCCGGTTTAGGCAATTTCCAAACCATTATAAATCGGACCAAACCGGTATTTATATATATATTTTAAAATATTTTTACAACCTTTAAAATTTAAATGATGCGTTTTGGATTTTTGGTGCACAGCTGAATAATTATAACTGTATAAATTTTTCATATATTTGATAATATTTGACATTTTTGTAAACTAAAAAAGTACATAATATAATTAATATTTCTATAAATAGGAACTTTCAATGAGTTAGTAGCCAAAATTAAGCCCCAAAAACATATTTTTTTATATTTTGAAGGTACAAGAATTTGATTGTCTACATTGTATAGGGCTAAAGGCCCAAAATTAAAAGTTAGAAGCATAAAAGTAGTGGAAAAAAAAATATAAAAATAAATAATTTCAAAACCGGTCGAACCGCCCAAACCAAACCGGAATGATTGGTTTGGTTTGATTTGGTTTAATATTTTAATTGGTCTGGTCTGGTTTATGAAAAATACAAATCAAATTTTTTGGTTTGGTTTCAAAATTAAGGCGAAACCGCCCAAACCAGACCGGTGAACACCCCTACTGATTGGTTCATATCTCTCCCTTCATTCTAGTGGTATCAATGTGGTCGGATCGGGCTTGGCCCAGTAAGCTATCGGATTGGATTGGGCCAGCCCAATAAACTGAAAAGCCTGGTCCACTAAGGTAACGGGCCAGACCGGGCTAATGGATCTTATTGGATTGGGCTAGATGAGTTAATTGATCGGACTAATGGATCATGTTAATGGGCTAATGGTTCGGGCTAACGAGCTAATGAATCGGGCTACCGGGCTTTTCAATTTAATTTTTTTTTTTTTTTGGTTCACTTTCTTTTACTTTTTTTTCAATTCAAATTTAAGGTGTCAAATTAAAGTACATGAACATTATAACTATTCAAATTTTAAGTTTAATTTTAAAGTACATGAACATCAAAAACTCATAAACATCACTTCAAATTTTAAGTTTTTTCAATTCAATTCATATTTAAGGTGTCAAATTCAATTTTAATTTCTTTTTTTACATTATAACTATTAAAGTATATGAATAAATAATAATTAAACAAACAAAATATATTTTATTCATATTTCAAATGTATACAATCCTGGAAGGAGAGAATTGCATCTCCATAGTTAAGTACATCCCAACTAGGTTGGCACCTACTTAACCATCCATCATTTGCATTACCCATCCTTGTAATTTGAATGAAAAATAAAAATAAAAATTTGAAATTCAACCTAATGTTTGTTCATCCTCAATATCCATATTGGCAAATTCAGCAACTAAATCATAATCTTCTGAGATTTTATCTTGAATTCTTTTTTTATGCACGTTTCCAATCCTTCAAGCAAATTTGCGATTCTAAACTTTCAGACAGCATTCTACTCCTCTGTTCATCTAAAGTCTTACTTCCTGCACTAAAAGTTGATTCTGTTGCAATTGTAGAAACTGGAGGGTTAGTAGATCACATGCCATTATAGAAAGCACATGATAATTCTTAGCATGGGTTTTCCACCACAATAAAATATTCAAAATTTTATTTTCTTGAGCAGTAAAAAATTCACATGTCTCTAAATACCGAGTAAGATCATTGTGTGATGAAATAGTGGCACTTTGATTACCTTGTCTTGAAAACTCTAACAAAAGAAAATTGTCAGAGTCTATTGAAGAATAATCAATGTTATTTCTAACATTATTTGCATATTTATATTCATAGGTATGATAAATACTATGTAATTTTTACTTAAGATCTTTAATCTCAAATGAATGAGGAGTGTTTAATTTTGAATGAATTCCTTTTAAAGCAAACACTACACCAATAAATTTAAATCTAGGGTCCATTATAGCTGCTTAAGTATATAATAATGGAATTTTATCCCAATATTTCTCAAATTATTCTTTGCATTGCAACACATACATCTTTAAACATAGATTCATCTCTATGTGCATCAAATTGATATGCAATATTATACAATATATTAAGAATAAGACAAAAAGTAGGATAATAGACACCCGAACAAGTGTTTGTAGCATTGTAAAATGTTTCTAAAAATTTCATTAAATGATCGGCTTTTTCCCAATCATTATGATCAATGCGACAAGAATGATGACCTCTAAGATCCATGTAGTCAAAAATTGCTAAATGGTGGGATTTACAAGATTGTATCATGAGATACGTAGTATTCCATCAACGTTCAGTATCTATGGCAAACTTTTTACCATTTAGACCATAAGGGCTTCTACAAAATTTATGAAAATCTTGTACTCTCGCAGTTGAAGATCTAATGAAAATAATAGCTTGTCTAATTTTTTTGTAATATCTTCAAAATATAATAATTCATCTTGTACAATAAAATTAAGAATATAACATGCACATCTAATGTGAAAATTTTGAAAACCAAGAGGATGATGCAATTGACGTTTAAACATATCAATGGATGCAGTATTAACAGTGGCATTATCAAAACTAATACTAAATACTTTATTTTGAATATCATATTCTCTAAAAACATTCAACATACCTTGAAAAATAATTTGCACAATATGTGGATATTCTAGGAGACGAAAAGATATAATTCGTTTTTGTAAGTCCCAATTATCATCAATAAAATGTGCAGTAATGACAAAATAACCCATAAAATTTCTTGCAGTCCTAGTATCAGAAGTACAAGAATTATTAGGACTATTATTAGCAAAATCTTGAATTAATTTAGCTAGTTGTTTTTTGAAAAGTTTTACGCAATCATTTCTGTGGGTATTTCTAGAAACATACTGAAATTGGGGATTAACAAATGTTTGTATAAATTCATCAAATTCAGGATTTGCAGCGAAAGTAAATGGTAATTCTGTAGAAGCAGAGAATATGGCCAAGCCATCCCTGATTCGGGCTTGATCATAAATGAAGGTCCCTAAATTAGAACTACTACCAAAACTAAGCTGGGTTTGTTTTTGGTCTGATGGACCGGCATGTAAGACGACACCTTTCTCAGCATGCCTTTTAAAGTGGGTTATGCCATTTGAGCTATCGGTGTAATCTTTTTTTCAAGAGTTACATATAGCCCTCCTAGTTTTAACACCATTTATCGTACGCATTGTTGGAGATATGCCCTCAAACCAATCCTAAAGGGCATATCGATTTCATATTACATTAATAATAAGAAGGTATCACTTGTCTTGTATTTAAATATACATGATAAGGTCTATGAATAAATGATAAGAGAAACATATATCTCAAGTTGTTGAGATATCGAGACTTATATTTCTCATACACATTTATTCTAAAGAGTTCCTACTCATAGGTTTATCAAATTGGACATTTATAAACCACTAAGAGTAGATCAGATTTAAACTAGCTCCACTGGATAGGTAGCCTTTCCTATCTGTGTAGTGGCACTATAGTTAATCTGTGGGTGCATGTTAGATAACATGTACACTGAACATGATCTACAAGAATATTCTTATGGAGTTTTAAGTCAAAAGAATATTCTTATGTTACGTCCATCGAATTGTAATCCTTAGACCTAAGGCACCATTGTTATCTTGTACATAAGTTGTTAGAGTTTGATAGTATCTCGTATATCTTTAACCATCAGAATGTAATCGGTACTCATTGGCTATAGTGAGTTATGTATAAAAATAAATGAGTGTGCAAGAAAGAATCATCACTCTCTCTTTGACGAGAGAGAATGTCAGAGTTTGTTTACAAAGTTAATTCTCATATTGAATCTCTGGTCAAAGTGATAGGTGAATTGTGAAAAGAGTTTCATCGGGTTCATCTTATTGAGATTATATTTTGTGGAACATATATCAAGATGTTAAGGTAGGGTTTGACTTATAACCATACCTGATTATCTTAATAGTGACATTAGGGGATGAAGGATTAAGTAACACGAAGGGTTCATTTATATTTATATATTCACCCACACTTAGGGTACGTCATGATATGTTACTAGATGTCACTCATGACTAGTGAAGGCCTAATGATAAAAGTTATCATTGAGGGCAAAATTTGAATTGTTCCAATCGAAGCATAAATAGAATGTTTCTATTTAGGGAGATATGAGATGTCCCCGACCACTACTAGGCTGAGATGAAACCAACGGGTCACACACATAAGGGCACGAGTGAGTCTCTTGAATTTGTGAGAGGGGAATATTTTTATTTATAATTATTTTTGAGAATTTCGAGGATGCGAGTCTCTTGAAATTAGGGTTACTTAGATTTACCCAAATAGACTTAATTAATCAATTAACCATAAATAATCTATGTGTTCAATTATTAACAATATGCAGCGGAAAATAAAACAAAAATATGAACACAGAGATTTAACGAGGAAAACCCTAACAAGGTAAAAAACCTTAAGAAAAATGGAAGCACTATGAAAAAGACAACTTACAAGACTCTGACACTACTAACACACACTTGATTCCACAAGCCAAGTAGTTCACGCTGTCTTTAAGCTTCTTCTCGAACGAGTCCATGAACGAGCACAGTCTTCACCTCATACCGAGCTCCACGATACGTTTTCGTAGTCCACAATGTAACAGTACATTAACACTGTAACTAACGGCAGCCACCGGAACTCCACCAGCAAACCCAACCACTTTGGAAATCCACCAAAGCTATCAATGGCGAGTTTTGATCCCTTGAATCCCTCTAAACACAATTGTGTATGGTTTACAACCTCTCTAGATCGATGATCAAGAAGAGAAAGAATATGCAACTAAAAGCTAAGCACTCTAAGAATGCTATGGAGGCTAGGGTTTCACAATCCTAGGTTAAAGATGAATAAGCAATTCTCTACAATCTTCCATATGTGATATGTCTAAACTAGGCTAAAGCAACCTATTTAAAACCATAGGAAAGTTACTTAGTCCTATAGAAGTTGGTATAGGTCAAAACACATCAAAATCTGCAAAAAATATGCAATTTTCCGAAATTCTCGAGTTGGATCGATCCAGCCTTTTTAATAGGATCAATCTAACCCTTTCTGCCCACCGGATCGATCCAGGTTTACGAGTAGGATCGATCCACTTTTTCAGGATTTTCAGCATTTTTTCAAAAAAAATATTTTCAACTCTTTTTAACCAATTTTCACTTGTGGACCATTCCTAGGTATATTAGACATTCTAAACCATCTAAAGATATATAAAAACCTAGGTTAAAGTCACTCTAAAATCACCTAAAGTCCATGAAAACTTAGGTGCAAAGTCCACTTACCATCCTATAAAGGAATCGAGAGATTTGAACAACGAATCAAGCAAGCTTCGATCTCGATCTTCAAATAATCTTCAAGTAAACTTTATCTTGAGCTCTTCTATGCTAGATGGCTTGTGAAACAATCAAACGACCTAAACCAATACAACTCAACTTGTGTTTTGGAAACCGGAATTAGTCAATACATGAATAAAAAACCTAACAATTTTGGTCATTGTTATTAATTGTTAATAAGTGATGGGCCAAATTATAAATATAAAGAATATTCTCTATCAATAAGTGATGATAGGTCATGCTAGCACAAGGTAATCATTCATCATAATTGAGGAAGCAAAAATTAGTGGAGAAACCCTAAAGGCCGTGACCTTAGTGTGCTCTCTCTCTCTAGTCGTGCTCCCCCTCTCCCTCTCCAAGCTTGCATCTTCCAAAGTGTTGTTTAAATTTATGTTCTTGTTTATATTCATGATCCTATGCTTGTGTTTGATTGTTGGGTGGATTGTGATGATGGATTAAAGTTCATAAAAATTTTATCATATGTCTTCCGCTGCGAATCCTCTTTCATCACATCTTTTCATGAATCTCTATGGTGTAATGAGTCCACACCACAGACCGTCTTTTCCGTACGAGATTGGTGCCAGCACTCTCTCCCTGTAGTACTACCGACAGTGGGTTCATTTGAACCACCCCTAACTTCAAAGGTGTCAAATTCATTATATTCATCTCTACCGTACCCTCCATCATCAAGATCAACTACTCTATTGTGGTCCATTTTAACAATAATAACAAAATAATAATAATAATAAATATTGAGAAAATACTAACAATAATAACAAATACTGTGGCAGTAAAAAAATAACAACAAAAACACTAACAATAATACAATAAATATTAAATAAATACTAATAGTATATGGGAAAAAATAATAACAAAAATAATACTATGGCAATACTATATGCTAATAGTATATAGGAAAATAATAACACTAACAATAATAACAATAAAAAAAATAAGAGATAAATATTAAATAAGAGATATAGATAAATAGTTAATTCTATATTAATATTAAAAAAATATTAAACACTACTATATACTATGGTCTATGGCAGTAAAAAAAAAAAGAGATAAATATTAAATAAGAGAGAGAGAGAGAGATAAAGAGTGAGACTGTAACCTGTGTGTGAGAAAGATAAAGAGTGAGAGAGACCGAGAGAAACACTAAAATAGATAGAGAGATACTGAGAGTGGCAGATCGGCACAGGCACGGTGACTGGTAGATCAGTGAGTCAGTAACTATGGATCGGCAACTGGAAAATCGACACGGCGACTGGCATATTAAGATCGGTGACTGTAGTGTCCGGTAGGCTGTATGACTGTCCTCTACTCCTCTGTTTGACTGTTTTTTTTTTTTTTTTTTTTGTTAAATGGAACAAATTGCAGTAATGCACTGATGCGATGCTGTGAGAGAGAAAGATAGAGAGATTGAGACTTGAAAGACACTGAGATATGGGCTGACTTTATTGGGAGAGACAGAGTGATTTTGAGAGAGAAAGACTGATGTGTTTTTTTTTAAAACAAAAATGGATCAAACTTGCAGTTGCAATGAGAGAGAAAGACAGAGTGAGATTGAACGATCGGGTTAGAGATTACTATTTGCTTGAATACTTGATTGCTATTTGCTTATGTGAGGATAAATGGGTAGCTTTCAAATTAGGGTGGGGCTATTTGCAGCCCACCTTTTACTGAAGGCAGCTCATTTTCTAAGTACAACCCACCCATTTGTATTTCTACTAAAGGCAGCACAATTAATAAATAATTAATATACCCATTTTACCCCTCTACTAAATACAACCCATTACATAACAGAAATACTATAAGCAACCCATAATATTTCAACATTTATAAAATGACCATTTTACCCCTATCACCAAAACAAAACATGAAACCGTTTCTTTCTCGCGTGAGTTCGTTTGCATTCGTCAAGCTCTCGCCGAAGAAGACACGTACGGCTTCGAACTTGGTCCTTCTACTACATGATCTTCACAGTGATAATCATCTTCTCATCTACCATGGAAGAGCATCTTAAAGAGGTTAGTTTTAAGTTTGTACTCACCTAAACACTTTATTTTTAGGTTTGTTTTTATATTTTTGGTAAACATTATTTTTGGATTAAACCTTCTTCAAACCATGAAAAGTAGCACTTTATAACCATTATGGTATGATGTTGTTACGAAAAAAATCAATATTTCGATCGGAATATTGAAAAAAAAAAACTGTGTTCGTGTTCGCATTCGGCCTGGTATTGCCGAATACTAGGCTTTATTATTCGGTCATTGAGTGCCGAATGGTATAACTTCATATTCGACAATATTCTGCTGAATGTTATTGTTATAAAAAATTTTCCTTCAACAGAATAAATTATGCTATATTCGAAATTATACAACTGAATATCAAACACCAATATTCGACCATAGGATACCGAATGTTGTAATTTTTTTTTTAAAAAAATTCATGTGTTAGGTCCTATTATTAATTTGACTAACTTAATTTCATATCATGCAGTCACAGTTACAGACTATCCCATACGAAGAGCCAACTATTGTTGATCTTGCCGAGTTTTTTGTTACAAAACGGGTAAATAAGGACACCTAATTTGAAATTTATATTTTAAATTATGCTATGAACCAAATTTATTAGATGCTGAATCATGTTGAATACAATTTATTGTAGGTATTTGCTACTCGTGAAGAGCTTGATATATATGTAAGAAGCATCAGTAAAGAACATCGTATGGTGGTCATTACTTTGAAGTCAGAAGTGAAGACGAATAATAAAACACCGGTTGTGTTTTACGGGTGTGAGCGGAGCGGCAAGTTTCGATCGCACTATCTTGAGTTGAAGAAAGATGTTGTCAAGAAAAAAAAACAGAAAAATGTGTGTGAAGCGACAATAAAAAAGTGCAACTCTCCTTTCAAGTTAAAGGGCGTTATGTTAAGCACAGATGCTTGGGGTTTGATCGTTTTAGAAGGCAAACACAACCACAAGTTGGGAGACAATTTTGAAGGCCACTCATTTATTGGAAGATTAACCCCGTCTGAGTGAGATTATGTTCATGAATTGAAGTCTGGGGGTAAAAGCGGTTGAAATTCTACGGTTGTTGAAGATAAAAGATCCCAATAATGCATCCACCCGGAAGACCATTTACAATGCATTATCAAAGATGAAGAGAATGGATAGGGGGGAAGAACGGTAATGCAACAACTCTTTAAAGAGGTTACTGAGAATGGATATTCGAGAGGCATTAATCTTCGAAGGACGGAAGTGAAGTGTCGAGTATATTTTGGGCACATCCCGAATCCATCAAACTTGTTAAATGTTTTCCTCATATTCTTTTGATAGATTACACCTACAAGACCAACAAGTACAAAATGCCGCTACTACAAATTGTTGGATTAACCTCAACGGATATAACTTTCTCTTTGGCATTTGCATTGATGGAATTTGAGCGAGAGGACTATTATTGTTGGGCTTTGGAGCAACTATCATCCACAATTGGTGAAGGTTATACTCCTGTTTTTGTTGTTACAGATCGTGAGCTTGCCTTGATTAATGCAGTGAAAAAAATATTCTCAAATGCAAAGAATTTCATATGTAGGTGACATATTTCAAGAAACATAACATTAAACTGCAAGAAGTTCTTTGAAAGGGGGGAGGATTGGTCATCCTTTATATGTTCATGGTGAGATGTAGTTAATGCAGATCATGAAGAAATGTATGTTTTTCAGTTGAACAGAATGGAAAAGACGTTCTTAGAATTTCCAAAGGCGTTGGAGTACTTGAAGTCTTCTTAGTTGAACGACTTCAAAAAGTCTTTTGTGGCAGCGTGGACCGATCACTATATGCACTTTGGTTGTACGACAACCAATAGAGTGGAGAGCTCCCATGCGGCGTTGAAAAGGCGCTTGGGGACGTCGATGAATAATATCCTGGAAGTTTTTAAACTTGTACATGGCAAGTTGCTTATACAATATAATCAAATAAAGGCATCTTTTGAAGTGAGCATGTTTAAGGTTCATCATAAGGTACAAGGGATTCCACTGTGCAAATTGCTTGCTGGCATTGTATCTCAAAGGGCGTTGGAATTGATTGTTTTCGAATTGGAGCGTACTGATATTGTGGGAGTGAATGAAAATGTTTGCTGTTGTGTACTGACTCGCACACACGGTCTTCCCTGTGCCCACCAATTGGCATTGTGGAAGATTGAGAGAATGCCCATTCCCATTGATTCGGTTCATACATATTGGAGGACTATTTCCTATATTCCAGTGGTTGAGAATATCACAAATGTCTTGTTCGATTATCGGTCACAAATTGATCTTTACATACAGAAGTTTAATGATTCTACTCCCCAAGGCCAACAAAATTTGTACCTACAAATGAAGGAAATTGTGAAGTTGTCCGCTACTATACTAAGCGAGCCAAAAGTGAAGAAATCCAGTAGAGGCGGGCCGAAGGGTAGTAGTCAGAAGAGGGTCCGTGAAGACGTAACGACCAAACGGGATCCATCTGGGTTTAAGTATGAATCGATTGAAGCTAAAGAAAAGCTTATGGATGCCGCATTCTCCAACAAGAGGAATAAACTACCAATTGTGAGGAAGCCAATATCCATTATTTGTCGAGAGAGTGATGATACTAAGAGATATGGTAAACTTATTCCTAAAGCAATTTTTGCTCACGTTGCTTTCATGGTAAGGGTCAAGGCCAATGAAAACTTTGGATTTCGAGCCGTTGCGGGACAGATGGGTATGTTTGAAGACAATTGGGCCATTGTACGGAAAGATTTGCTAGTCGAGCTAACAAAGTAACCAGACTCTATATGAGTAGATCTTTTCTAGAAGTGTAAAAGAATTTGATTCTGTGCGAAATCGTTTGATATGGGACAGTGCAAATAATGCTCCGGGCGATAAATGGATGAGCTTTCCTGACATGGGACACCTCATAGCTTCTAGATACAATGTGGTCTGTATCTTTATTTCGAACGAACAGTGTTTGACATTTTTGCCATTGAGATCAAACCCGATACCGGTTGCAAATAGAAAATATGTCGCATTGGATTTGATTAACGGAAACCACTTTGTACAGGTAGTATTGAACCCGAATGCTCCACTTTCCCTTATTTCAATAGCTTGGAAGAGATGTGCACTCGACAATGCAAAAGGATGGGCCGTTAGTCATTCATCACATATTGCGCGGTTTCGTGAGCTTGACCTACCTCAAAACTTAACCGTCAGGATGAGTTTACTGATTTAAGTGTTGATTAGACATATAATGTAACTCCGTACTTATTGTCCTTTGGAAATATGTAATGGGGCCAGTTTTTGTTATCAAAGGGATACATATAAAGTGGAAAACTTCATTAATTATTGAATCATTTTATATTTTTTTGAATTCTGTGTATATTGTGGAGAATATTATCACCATCATTTGCTTTAGTGTTAAATAATTTGGTTTATGCTGTAAATAAAACTGAAAATAATTTTTAAATTCAATATTCTGCCATAGGTAACCGAATACAATGTTATATATTCGGCATTCAATGACCGAATACAAAGAGATATAATCGATAGTACAGTACCGAATATGGAGTTTTAAAAATGTGGCCCCAGCCATACATTCGACACATGCAGACCGAATCTTGTATTTTATGTTCGGTAACCAATGACCGAATGTGGTTACATATATTTGATTGTTAGTAACCGAATATGGAGTTTTAAAAATGTGGCCCCGGCCATACATTCGACACCTGCAGACCGAAGCTGATATTTTTTGTTCGGTAACCACTGACCGAATGTGGTTACATATATTCGATTGTTAGTAACCGAATATAAACTTTATAAAATGTGCTCTCGGCCTTATATTCGACACATGCAGACCGAATATGGAAGTATTATGTTCGGCAACACTGGGCCGAATATTTAAGTGTATATTCGGTAGTGAGTCACCGAATATAAACTACAATTCTGATTTTACTTCTCTTGATTTTAACCCTCATTCCCTAATATACAACATAAGAAGTGACATATGAAGTCTATCAATACTGGCCATACCAAAATCAATGAATTCACAATTCATACCAAAGTATACTATTCATACCAAAGTATATCATCCATACCAAATTTAAAAAAGACAATCAATGAACAAACAATGTCAGAAATAAGTCAAGTATATCATTCATAATAAGTCAAGTACCAAATTTAAAGTATTCCACACATCCATATTGTGAACTATACAAAAAAAAGTCAAGTACAAAAAAGTTTCATCTTGTAAATGCTCCATAATGTCACAAATATCCTCGACTGGCACGTTGCTTTCGTGATCGTCCTCGCCCCTGAGTTGCATTTGATGATCGTCCTCGCCCCTCAGTAGCCATCGATGCTCATCCTCGCCCTCTGATATCTGTCACCCTCGTACTTGTCCCTCGGCTTAGCATACCTGTATCTGTTACCTCTTCTCTGAGTTCTACTGGAGATGCCTGTGCCGTGTCCGCGATTGTGTCATCACTGAGGATGGATGCGATAAGCCTCTCTCGCTTTAGAATATCATGCAGTGTCTGTCTCTCGCCCAGTTGAAAGGACTCTTGTAAAAGAGCCAGGGCTTTCTTTCTGCGGTTATTCTGGAAAAAAAAAAGTTAGTGTTTTCATTATGGAATCATTGAATTCAAAATAATTAACTGAATGTAGGACTTAAGTTCAAATAATGAAATGTTAGTACTCACTAAATCAATGTAAGCATCCCCAAACGATCGCGGAATAGCAGGTTCGGAGGTAGAGGTGGGATGGATTCTCACATGACTTCTCTCTGAAAACCACTCCTCATACACGTCCTCACACAACCATCGACTATCTGCCTCGTACAGGTTTCCACGGCTACTCGGGAGAGACAATGGTGGCGCCAGTTCTTCCAAAGGTACTCCACGTAAATGTGCTCTACAAAATACAGGTTTGCTTTGGGTCATATTTTTGCTTTCGTTGGAGGGATGGGCGCGTGATTCCAAGGATTGATTTGCACGTACCCAAACTGCCTCAAAACGCGGGCAGGATTGTACGGCTCAACCACTCCGCAAAAAGTGATACATCCACAGTACCACGCGATGTCTTGGAATGGATGAGCATCTCTTGAGCCACAGTAGGGCTCCCAAATGACCTATACAGAAATTATAACATGTATATTAAGAGAACTATTGCAAATATATTCAAACATCCAACAATTTTATATTTAAACTTTCATTTTCCTTGATGATATTATCTAGTTGCTGCCTTAGGAATTTAAGTCGATTGGGTGCATTTACAGCGCTCATTGAGGTTCGAGGCTTCCATTTCATTGCTCGATGGTTGTCATTGACGTATTGTAGGTCGGGTGTAGGCCGCTCCACAGTGAAGTGCTCGTATATCCAGGCCTGTATGTAAAAACAACATAAATGATGTTATTATATGATAATAATTGATATTATAATGAAAAAGAGACAGTGTTTTAACGATAAGAATTTACCTCCATGAGAGTGAGATAGCTAGCTATCTGCTTAACCTCGACCCGTGTAGCAACCCCCAACTGCCTGTATAAATATGCTAACCCAGCTGCGCCCAAGGCATAGTTGGCTATATCTCCAACATCCGATAAGAGGTTTAAATATGTCACTGGCATTTTCATTCCATTCTTGTCGGAGAAGAGTGTACACCCAATGAGGTAAAGAAAATAGGCCCTCACATGCCTGTCAATGACCACATCTGAATCACTCTCCTTCGCCTTATTCCCAAATTTTTCCTCAGCCACTCCATCATCACATAATTGCATTTATTGATCTTCAATTCTTCCAATGCAACTTCTCGACTCAACCCTAAGAATTTACGCAGCAAGCCAATGGCATCCTCCTTTCAAATATCAGGAGCCCTCGCACCTTTTCCGACAATAGGCAATTCAGTGATCTGTTTGACATCATCGAGCATAATGGTCATCTCCCCCAAATGGTAGGTGGAAAGTATTTGTCTCGGGATGCCAATGCTCGACGAATGCCGAAATCAGAACACGGTTTATGTGGGTGTAGGACACCTGCTTTAGTTGGCACAACGGGGTAGTATTCACCCATGTCTTGAACCTCTTGCACTAAGTGTTCCAGTGCCATTCATAAATTTTCGTGACATGTTGTATACATTTATGAGGATCTCGATCCTACACAATGAACGAACAATGTTAGGAAATCGATAAATGAAAATAAATCTAATTACTTTACAACTTATTTATGAATTACTGAAAACTGACAATGTACCTATCCATCCCAAATGTATCTCGCTACATGGGCTTCAAAACCCTTCAAAATTTTCCTATTTTAGGGCCTCCGGGGAATTCGGTAGTAGCCGAACTGGAAGGCTGTGATTTACCCTTCGACTTTGCCTTCTGCTTCCCTTTTGCCACTACTTTCTCCTTCCCCTTCGTACTCCGGGGAGCAACAAGTTCCTCCTCCTCCCTCTCACTCTCACTCTTACTCTCCTCTTCCCCCTCTCCATCACTCTCACTCTCCTCTCCCTCTCCCTCTCCCTCAATATCACTAACCTCACCACTCCCACTTCCACTAACACTCTCAGTGTCCTCATCGCTTCCACTTCCACTTCCACTCTCCAATTCAATTCTAACATCCTGCCTTCTTTTTTAGCGCTCCTCATGATGGACGTCGCTCTCACTATCGTCCTCTGACGCACTAACTTCCTCACTATCTTCCCCTAATTCTTGGGGAGTAGTGCATTTAATGAATCCTTCAACATTACTCCGCATCGCCGTTTCAGGGTCTTCCCGTACCTCTGTCCCTACTGAAGGACATGCTGTCTCTGCTATAGGCTCTGTTGCATGCTCATCCCCAGCCACAACCCTAGCTCCCTCAACATGATCACCTGCATGCTCTGTTGCATGCTCATCCCCAGCCACATCCCCCACTCCCTCAACATGCTCAGCTGCATGCTTATCCCTAACCACAATCCCAACTCCTTCAACATGCTCAGCTGCATGCTCTCTTTTTCTTTTACTCTTCTTCACGTAAACGGCTTCAATTGCACGTTTCTTTCACTCAGAAGCAGTTGGACGTTTTCGTTCTTCCTTTTCATCATCACAAATGCCCTTAAACGGCCGTTTCGTATCACCTTGTTCTGTCATTTTTCCTACAACATATAATACACGTATGAAAATTAGGGTACAAAATGAAAATATGAATGAAAGGACTTGCTAGTAAAACAAGTGGACATTAGTTCACTAATCTCTATCCTCATCCATTATTTACATTTTAAAGATCCCAATATGAGTTGACATGAATGGTGGAATATACATGTATACACACTAGAAAGTCCTTCGGCCAAATTTGGAGCAAAAAAAAAAAAAACATATAATTATTTCAATCGATTGTTTGAAGAATGGTTCATGAAACCAGAAAATGGAGGAACATAAAATAATCAGTAAAAGTTTGAGGAATAGTGTATTCGGCCAATAACTGCCGAATGCATACACTTACATTCGGCATATAACTGTCGCATATATAAGCTTATATTCGGTAATTTATGGTCGAATATTCATCCTATACATTCGATTAGTTGTAGTTGAATGAATTGCATTATATTCGATTATAACTATTCGAATAAATAAGTTGTATATTCGGCCATATGGTGCCGAATGTAATCTTATATACTCGGTATTTACAGGCCGAATAGGAACTATTAAAACCAATAATACAGTTATCTTCAAACTACACATTTAACCATTTAAATGCAATCAAACAACATAGGCACCTTCCGAACCCTAATCACAATCACAAAACTAATCCCAACCCTAATCACAATCACAAAACTAA
>JAESVK010001327.1:1252568-1286910 GCA_017140935.1 Hamamelis virginiana | reverse complement strand
CACAATCACAAAACTAATCCCAACCCTAATCACAATCACAAAACTAAACTATATCATTATTCACAACACATTACCAATCACATTCCAAAAATATATCATATCAACGGTAGGGCGAAGACGAAGAAAATGGTTGCTCCTTGTGGTTGGTGGAGTTTCAAATCACCAGTGGCTGGTGTTTCCTCTCCCGTGCCGCTTCGTGGCTGCTCGTGGCTGGTGCTCGTGGCTCATGGCTGCTCGTGGATGGAGTGCACTGGCTGCTCGTCGATAAAGACTGCAATGGCTGCTCTTGGCTCGTCGATGATGGAGTGCAGGTATGCTGCTCGTGGCTTCCGAACGGTTTTCTTCTTCGTTTGTTTGTTTGTTTTTTTTAATTCAATTAATGGGTTTATTGGGTTGTATCTAGATTTGTGTCTTGTATTTAGACTTATGGGCTTTTTGGGTATTTTTAATTTCTTTTTTTGGTTTAGTAATGGGTTGCCTATAAAATGGATGGGCTGTAGTTAGAAAAGGGTAAAAATGAACACTCAATAATTTAAATGGGCTGCCTTCAGTAAAATGGTGGGCTGCAAGTAGCCCCACCCTTCAAATTATTTATAGATTGATATTTGCAAAAACAAAATAGACCCCTAAAATTAGCCGTTTTATGACTGTTAGAGTGGGCAAAAGTGTTAAAAAAAATTGAAAATAATTCAAAAACTATCAAATCAGTGTATGGGCCAAACGGATCAGGCCAGATGGATCGGGCTAATGGTTAGACCGGATCAGACCGGACTTCAGATTGGATCGGGCCGCTTAATGGACTTGAATCGGGCTGGCCCATTAGACAAAAAACCTTAGCCCAATATGTTCATTTACTATGGATCAAATCAGCACAGTCCATTAGTTATCGGACCGGATTGGGCATGATCCATTAGCTTATCAGACCGGTCATCCATCGTACGAGGTTCTGGTTATAATCCTCACAGATAAGAATTGTTACATTTGTCTAACAACCAACCACTAACCTACTGATTGATATATATATATATACATATATATATATATATATATCATTTGGAAAAAAAAGTTATTAATTATTTTTTGGACACTTATTTGATATTTTTTCTGATAAATAATTTAGCTTTTATATTAAAAAAAATTTACAGTTTGACTTCCTCATATCATTGACTTACACTTTACATCTCTATAGTTTTAATTACAACACATTAGTCTCTTATAATTTTGGTTTGTCATACTTTCTATCCTTCTATCAATTAGTCATTTGTTTCTTAGACTGAGAAATGGTGTTAGGCTTATTATTTTCACATGCACTATTTATCCTAAATTACTAATGTATCTATAAGTATAGCAATGAAGTTTCATGATTTTTCTCAATATATTTTATTTATTATGAATTTTATTTATTGTATTGAATAAATAATTCATAAATATTAAAATATATATAAAAAAAACATGAAACTTCACCGATATACTTATAGAGTTATAGATACATTAGCAATCTAAGGTGTTACAATTTTCCAATCAAAGAAACAAATGACTAATTGACATAAGAGTGTAAAGTGTTACAAATCAAAACTATAGTGGATCAATGTGTTACAATTTTTTCCATTTTTCAAATTTTTAGAGAGAGTGATATGGCACAATGGCAGCTGCTATTCAAGCCTTTGAAGTGCCAAATTTGGTTTCTCTTGCTGTCAATGCCAAAATTTAGCACCCCAAATAACAATCCATTGGAGTAACTTATTTGGGTGCAAAGCCAAATATTTGCAATGGCAGCTCAAATGACACAACATTGGAGCTGTAATCAAATTAATTAATTTGAAAACGTAGGCAAATGGCCTTTAAATCAAGCCCAAAAATAAAATAAATAAAGGTGTCAGATATTGCAATCCCAAAGAACACTATCTAGACCCTAATTTTTATATATCCAATAATTCCAAGTGATTTGGTTGGTTCAATAAATAAAGGTGTTCAAGAACCGACCGGGACCGATTGAACCAACCAAAACCAAACTAAACCGCCCTATTTGGTTGGTTTTAATAAGTGCCATGGTTCCTAATGGTTTTCATTTTCCTCAAACCGGGGTGATTGGTTTGGTTCATATAATGAGGGTATAGACCGACCAAACCGACCGATGTACACCCCTACAGTATTTACATAATACATACTTGTTTGATTGTAGTTGTATGAATTAGCCCAATTGGAACTTATTTTGGAAATTGGTACTTGGTAGTGTGGATTACTTCATGCATAATAGGTTTTTATTTGAAAATTACTAGTAGTTGATTTTGGGTGACACAATTTTCAAATTACTTCATGCATAATAGGTTCCAATTACTAATGGTTGATTTTGGGTGACACAATGTTCAAATTACTTCATACATAATAGATTCCAATTACTAGTGATTGATTTTGGGTGACACAATTTTCAAATAACTTCATGCATAACAGGTTTCGCATTGCTAGTAGTTGAAAAGAGAGAGAACATAGGAGTTGGCAGTGACAATTTTTTTGGGTGACACAAAATTTTTTTTTTTGTCAAATTAGCGTCTATCAAAACCGATGATAAACCGACCGAACTAAGCCGAAAAACATCCCCTATTTTGGTTGGTTATCATGAGTGCCACGGTCCCTAATGGTTTTCATTTTCCTCAAACCAAGGTGATTGATTTGGTTCATATAATAAGGGTACAAACCGACCAAACCGGCCGATGTACACCCCTACTTTTAGAACACTTAAATCTTTTATAAAATAAAATAAATAAATAAAAAATTCCCAATATATCATAACTGAATTGTTATCTACATCTCAATTAAAAAATCCATATAAACCTTCTCCTTCTCCTTCTCAATTACAAACCTTAATCCCCCATCTAAACTCTACTAATTATCATTTTCTTTATTCCTTATCCATCTTCCTTTTTCTTCTCGATTTTTCCTTCTCCTTCATTCTCATTCAACATCCCATACAAACCCACATCATCTCTCAAGCATACATTGTTTAGATCTTAGGATTTAAACATTGTTTGTTTTCTTTACAACCATAGGAAGAGAAAATGGAGCTTCATGAGGCTAGTAGTAGTGATCTGATAAGTGTTTTAAAGCATTTACTGTTTTTTTTTTTTGTTGCAAAATCCCATAGTAGGATTAGATGCTCCTCTTATGTATATTATTCCGACAAAAAATTATAGTGATCCAACAGTTGGTTTTCGAAAAATGTCATCATAAAAAACTGACTTTTTTGTTCTTCAAAATATCACCATTTTTTCAGACAGGTTTTTCCGAAACCAACCATTGAATCACTTTAATTTTTGGCAGGCATGACATACACAGGAGGGGTATCAAATTCAACAGTCGGTTTTTCAAAATATGTTCTGCAAGTTGTGAAGTTTCCCTACAGAGATCACTTGACGTGACTTTGTGTCAGGTGCACCTTATAATAGCATCTCCGTGTATATACATACATCGATCCAGTTCATGGAATAAGCTGTCTAAAAACCTGCTTTAAATGGCCGTCACAGCAACCAAATATCACCAATTAACATCACTGCTCGAAAGAAAATGCAGAATCGGGACATAAGAGTAAGGTTACAAGATCAATTTAGTGTTCTATTAACAAAAGTGATGGATGATGTACCTGGATGCATTCAAAGCACTACAAGCACGGGAGAACGCAGTGCCTGTTCAAACTGGATTCGAGTATGAAGTGATGTGGGTACCATCAACCATGCAATTATGCAACAGTGACCCTCCTTACATACAACAGACGCCAGGCCCTTGCTCAGACAGGCAAGGCACAGCTTAATTCCATTTGTAACTTTGAATTAATGTGTACAATTTGTTGCTTCAAGAAGCAAGGTGATTAATTGAAGCCATGGATACCTCGTATTGAATGTAGCAAAAACAACGTAAGAAACTTCCTATATCTTATATTACAACAAATGAAAGTAACATACAAGACAAGACTGGTGTTATCCATTTGCTGAATGTGACTCTTTTCGACCAAGCGTTTGAATTATAGCTTCCAGGACTTTGATTTCGCTATCTCGCTTAGAGATCTCTTCTTGCTTTGCACGCAACTCTTCCATGTGCAGTTCGAATACCTCTGCACTTAAAAAATGAAATACATAAGGAAATATATTTATTTATTTTTATTAACATAGGTTTCGAACTATTGGATCAGGTATTCTGTAATTATAGAGACCAATCTAGTCTAGCTAATTATATCAAGCCACAATCTGCTAGATGCCCTTAATTATCCGTGATAGTTAAACTTCTGTAATTATATAGATGGCCTTTCCTTCCTTTTTCCCTGCCCTGACCACCTTTTCTCCGAAGACAATGCACCTCCTTCAATGAAGTACTCAGTCCTTCACCCTTCACCACTCCCCTCCCAAAAAAACATCCAACGTAGCTGCTCAGTCCTATTAGCCATCATGGTTGGGATCATAAACAAAGAAAGGTAGCAACTAACAAGTTGGTATGTAAGCAAAGAAGATTGCAGCAAAGTAAGCCCATCTCCTGAAACAAACTCTTCTACCCATCTAACCTTCTCCCAATATCCAATACCCTAGGGTTACCACCTAAAGGCAGACTCAAGTATATCATAGGCCACTCACTAATGAAACAATCTAAAGAATAATCTCAGTAGGTTACTAAAGTCTAAATTAATACCTGCAATGGGACAATTAGATATCTTGAAAATCCTTTATCGAATTCTGTTGTTATATATATAAGATGTCCTTGCATTTAAGGTAAGGGAAGATTCTGAATCATAAGTCAAGAATGAATGAACTTCATGACTGGAACACATATTTACTTTCCTGGGCTGGTAGATATTGCCATACTGGTTTACATGATGAGTTGTTTCCAATTACCAAGGAGAATATTTAATGAATTGGTGCTAGTTGGCACTGAGGGTATACAAGTTGCAATGAAAATAATTTCTCGAAAAAAAAAAAAGAAGATACAAAAGTGCCTTCAGATAGTAAGCTATAATAATACATTGCCTCCTCTTTATGCCAGCAAAATATAGAAAACAACTTTTAGGGATTGCTATGGCAAAATATTTTTAATGCATCAGCAAGCCTCTTGCTCCTTGGCCCCAGGATGTAAGTCCAGAGTATAATAATATTCACAGTTTAGGGTGTCAGTGCTAGACTTTTCGGGCAAATTTATTATGTAATAACAGTAAAGATTTGGATTGCACATACTTGTGGTGTTCTCAAGCTCTTTTGTAACCTCTTGTACATGCAATTCAGCAGCTTTTTGTGCAGCCTCAGCCTGTCGTTTTTCTGAACGCGCACGAGCAGCGGCTGAAATGGCAGCATCAAGTTCTCGTTCCAAAGTCTCTACCCTTTGTTCAAGAACCTGCACTCAAAAAGATAAGCCTGTAATGCATAAGTCTCTTATACTGCCCAACGTTGGTCCATAACAGACAATCATATGTGAGAGGGATTGCATTAGGGGCGAAGCCAGAAGTTTGTTTGTTTGTTTGTTTGTTTTTTTGGGGGGCGGGGGGGCAATTTTTTTTATTGGTAATTCGTTTATTATTCAGCTTGCAAGAAGCATTATAATTAGGGCCAGTTTGCATTAGCTTTTTCTAAAATCATTTTTGGAGCTCAAAATTTCACTTGATTTAAGAGATGGAGTGATAATCACTTTTAGATAACTTGAGATGAGATAAGATGGTTGGCAAAATTTTCATACTAGAAGTGATTGGGTCAAAAGCGAGGAAGCCCCAAACTTTTGCCACAATCACTTTTAGTATATAAATTTTAATACATGAAGACATGGTTAGAACATAATTTTAAAGAATTGTGTAAAGAGTTATCCAAAAATGATTTTAGAAAAAGCTAACACAAACGGGCCCTTAGTTTTTTTTTTTTTTTTTTTTTTTTTTTAAAAAAAAAAAATTTTTAATTTGAAACATGGAGGAAAAATTTTGATAAATTAGCTAACAAATTTGTACGGGGGTAGCATTTCGAGGCAAACGATGTTTAGTATATATGTATATATAATTAGCTAACAAATTTCAATTATCAATACACTTAAACTGAATTTTAATTTTAAATAACAAGAATAAAAATTAGTGGGGTGCAATAGTAAAAAAAAATTAGAAGGGGTAAAATTAAAATTTGACAAGGGGCGAGTTTCTAATTACAATAAAAATATGTATACAAAAGTAACATTTTCAAAAAGTTGAGGGAGGGCATTTGCCCCCCCTACTCCCCATGTAGCTTTGCCCATGACTGCATACTACCAGAGCACAGCGCCCAACGCCATGAAGCAATTATCAATTTGTGAAGCAAGTATATTCTAGTTGAGTTTCACAGGCTTATTATCAAACTATATAACATGAACTAAGGAGCAAGTGCATGTCCATGTGTTGAATTCATATGCTTCCTAAGATTTTCCATTATTTTGAAGTGTCTAGTGGACATACCCATATCCATATCATGTCATGTCAACACACGTACTCTTAGGATGAAGCAAAGAGTCCAAGTAACTTAGTTATTGAGCAAGACAATTTAGAACATTAAATTAGTTGATTTGTTCATTAAATCAGCAAGGCTTCACATTTGAATTGGTAGGTAAAATTATCTTCACATTCAAATAAATATATTGAAAGCTGAAAACTACAATTTCATTCCAACTTCCCTACATTTAGCCCATTTTTGAGTCCAAATTTTCATAAACACCCCTACATTTGTTTCAAGAGTCCTTGCAAGCTCAACATCTTTAATTTTGGAACAAACATATGAATCAGTAATACTTAACATATTAAGTTAAGTTTTTTAATTATCCAAAAAAAAAAACATATTAAGTTGTAAATGCCTCTTCAAAGTAAATGACCTTCCAGAGTAACTAATAGATGGATGATAAAGATGGAGTACAAGGTTTAAGATCTGTTGTCATTCTCTCAAACCAACTATTTATTATTATTATTTAATATAACAGACAAGTATATTATATATAATATGAAGAAGATAAAAGTGATAAGGGCAAGAAGTCCTTAACAAGCCAAAAGGAAGTAAAAAGACATCAACAGGAACAACAATATACAAACAGTGCACTATAGCCAAACAAAAACTTCTCAAGAAGGATAAAAGTGCAACATGAAGTCCAACTTCTATTTGCTAGGAAGTTTGCCTCCCCATTCCTGGATCTATGGATCGAAGAAAAAGAAGCCCCAATACGTATAGCTATGTCCAAGGTCTCCAATAGTGCATAACAATGCTAATAGCTTCCTTTCCACCCATATCTCAACCAGAAGATTTCTGTAAAAGAATCCCCCTCCACTTCTATGTCATGAAAATCAAGTTTCCTTGCAAACCTTAAACCAATCAAAAGAGCATAAATCTCTCTGCCTTTGTCACCAAACCTTCACCATTGGGTGTGAAAGATGAGTACATTGCATTTCATCTTAATCTCTAAAAATACTCCCAACACCAATGGTACCCGAGTTGCCTAAACAATAACCATTAAAATTTAACTTGATTCTACCAAGGGAAGGAAGAATCCAAATCAAACTCCTTTTCCTTTTCCAAGGGTAAGACGAACAAACTACCTTCCAATTCCTCAAAATGAGATGGAGAAAGATACCAAGGAACTCCTTAAAGGCGAACGCCCGAAAAGAAGACAAACTATTAATCTCATCCCATAGATAAAATCATTCCTCTTAATTCTGCAAAGATTTTTATAATTTCTTTATCCAAAGAGCTTTACCTCTTGTCCCACCAAACCCCAGAAAATGAGCTTCCAATAGAGTGGAAAAATTTCTAGGAGCAACCCACATCATATCTGCCATACCAAAGCCTACATCAAATCATCATAGATATCGGGCAATGTAGCAATAAATGATCAATCGATTCCCCACTAGAGCAACAAATCACACATATGTGGGAATAGAGATCTTTATGAGGTTTCCTTTTTTGGAGCACATCAAAAGTATTCACCTTACTGTTTGTCCAAACCAAAGCTTTAACCTTTATGGGAATTTTTACTTCCAAATGATATTGCAAGAAAAAGGTAGGAGAACAAGATAGTTGTTGGCTATAAGGAAATAGAAGAAAGACTTTGTTTATACTGGGTTTTTACGTGTCATATTAGGGAGGGATGTGGAGAGATGAGGCTAATGGAGGAGGATAGAAGAGAGAGAAAACTTAAGAGAGCAAGTGAAGAAGGATCAAAAGAGCAAATAAAGAATAATCACACAATGCACAAGCAATTACGTAGTTCGGCTTTTAGCCTACATTTATGGGCAAAGGCGTCACCAAATCTCACTATAGGGAAAATAAGATTACAAATGAGTTTGCCCTCAACCCAAATCCCATGTACATCCAGAGGCTCTCTCTCTCTCTCTCTCTCTCTATTTAGTTGCTCACTCCACTGAATGCCTTCCTTTCCATTCATTAGGGGAGTACCAAACCCCCTGTGTGTGGTATCTTTCCTTGACCTAAATGAAAGGGCAATAGCTTTTATAGGGGATTTCGTTTGATGAGCTGTCCCCTTTTCATGTGGCTGATCTTCATTGGTCCATGTGTCATGTATCCATTAGTCCATATATGATATGTCACCTTTGACTTTTGTCTTACTATTGACCATACCTTCTATTTTGGACTACCAACAGACTTACAAGAAAAAACGCCATTCAATTCGAGGATTCAACACCTCTTGTATTCATAAGAGGTAGAGATATACACTTACTCAGTAATTTCGAGGAGAAAGGTAAGCTCTTCAACCTCATAATTCTTCAAGTTCCTTAAGAAATTGAAATTCCAAGAGGGATAAGAGAGAGAGAGGATCCGAAGATTTGAGATGGTGGCATTCCTATCTCTTAGAATAAGAAAAAGTCCTATCAACAAGCTAAAGATCATCCCGAATAAGTAAAGTTCCATTTCCAATAATGTACTTAACATGCTTAAGGAACTCAAGAAAGCAAAAAGTAATCAATTCCTAAGGAGATATATCAGTTACCTCAATAGCTTCTTTAAAGGCACAACCATTTAATGAAAACTATATCTACATTGGAATTTACTGTTACTTCTATACTTAGTTTTTATCAACATCCATAAACTACAACGACCTCTAAGGCTCTAATACATTATTTGAAGAAACTGAAATTTGAGATTTATCCCCGTTGTTATATTAATTATAAAAAATTGCTGGCACAAATTTTTATGAATTTTCGACGTTTAGTGAAGGCCAACAACTTTTAATCTACAAATCCAATTGAAACAAATAATTTCATTAAAGAATCTCAACAATATCTTTACAGCAGTATCCATGACCACATAATCGCATTCAATGATTATTTAAAAATATATATTTTATCAAATAAAGTATGATTTTATAAATAAGAGGGAACACACACACACACACAAATTCCCTGAACATGCATAGTATACAAAATTGAAAATGAAAAGAACCAAAAGTTACAATAAAAGAGAGCTCAAGAAACTACGAAAATACCCTCTTGAATCATTACTGCTTGGTCCTTTCCAAGCAAAAAAATTCCTAGCTACCCTACTCTTAGACTTCAAAAGTGGCTCTTCCTTCCCTTCAAATATTCTTCTGTTCATCTCCATCCAAAGAATCCAAAAAATTGCATGTGGCACTAACTCTCAAACCTGTAATGCACAAGTATTGACACTCGACCAAAATCTTCAATCGGTTGGAACACCTAAACCAAAAATTTCAAAGCTATACACCCATAATTCATAAGCCATTTTAAAATGTAAAGGAAGCTAATTTACTGACTCAACCTTCTCTTCACACCTCAAACAATGGTTCAGCATAACAAAGTTTCTTCTAACAAGGTTATCAATGTCAAACACTTATCCTTCACAGCCATTTGATGAAATAGAAGCTAACCATACCTTTCAAGTTAGGAATCCCTTATCCCCCAACCTGATTGAATTCCAGAAAAGAACTAACCAAGAACCCACCACTAGTGCTACTCTTCCAAACTATTTTATCCTTCTTTTTGCCAACTTAATGAAGTGCAACTTTTCAAAAAAGTCAATACAATCTAACTCCCAATCATGGAAATTCCACCAAAAACAATGTTCCACGAAAAAACATCTCCTGCCCACCCCACATGATCTGCAATTCAAGCATCTCTAGACTTTCTAATTTCATAAGGGCTTGAGAACTCTCAAAGAGGCACCTCCCAGCACCAAATGTTTTCCCAAAATCTAATCGTTAACCCTTACCCCATATTGGATCTAACCTATGTTACATGGACTCGTGTACGAGCGTCGGGTGCGGGTACGTACGTGTCCAAGTGTCAAATTCATCCATTTTTCAAAGATTCTCCACTATTTTGAAGTATCCGGTTAGAGTACCGTTATCCTTGTCCAAGTATCAGGTGCAAGTACTTCATGATGAAACGAAGAGTCTGTGTAACATAGGATCTAGCTTCCTTTTCAAAAGCCTCTAAACCCATCATAATAGCCTTCCATAGCCCCACTCCATGGCTTCCATGAATACATCTCTCTCCGTAGCCTCTAACAACCTGACGCCACAATACATCTCTCTCCACTGAAAATCTCCAAAAACCACTTTCCTTAACAATGCTTGGTTCAATAAAATAGATGTCTAACATCCATCCCCCCTTTCTCCCTAGATGAACAAATTGAACACCAGTCTACAAGGTGGAACTTGAACTCTTCATTCATACCTCCCCAAAGGAAGTCCCTCAGCAACTTTTCCAATCTTTTAGCCGGCATCATTGGAATATTGAAAAGAGATACTCCGTATGAAATAAGTTGGTAAACTCGCTAAGGTACTGTAAGGTGTTCATCCTCTGGATCAGTCATCACACCCCAACTATAATACATACAAATACAGTATTTGAGATGTAACCCAAACATCATAGACCAAGCCTATAATGAGATATAACAACAATCATTTCATAACTTTACACAACTGCAACATGATAGTTAATATCATAAAGGATCTCAAACTTAGAGTTCATTTCATCCACTACTCATAAAAGACTATACAGAAATCTACAAAACATTCTTTTATATGAACATAAGGTAACCAAAAACTCAAAATATTTTCTTCTCTTAGCTCTGCACTAGAGACTTCTTAAGTCCTATTTGTTTCTTATCCATGAAAATGTTATTAAATAACATAATGAGCTACAATAGCTCAACGAATAAGCATCTAAATTTAATTCTATATCAACATTATCACAAATCATCGCTATTGTGGCATATAATAGTTATTTTCAACTTTCAAAACATAAACCTTCATACATCACTTATTTTTGTAACTCACAACTTGCAAAACACAAGAATCATATACCACATATAGGTCTTGTACTAAATGTATGCTACCATTCAACCACAACACATATATACCCACTTGCTATATATGAATATGAGTATATCGAACTAATGTCACTAATACTGTATGCTAGTGCACTACCTGTATAATAACTCGATCTCAGCTTTCCACTCAACATTATTATTAATATCACAGTTATTATATCAACAGTATATAAAACATCAATTTATATTCCACAATACAAAAAATATGTTATATTTAACAATTAAACATGAATCATTATGTATAATTAGTTTTCACAGCTCTTATAATTACAAAAAAATTTAACATGCATGCAAAAATAATGATTTGAGGACTTGAGGTTTTATTTTTAGGTCGAAACAAATACTAATATGGCATAGTCTTTTGCTAAATACCTAAGTACCAATAGACAAGTTGTAAATCATCATCTTTAGGATAAATTGATGTGAATTTATCTTCAAATACCAAGAAATCTGAAGAAAATTGCATTGAATTGAAGGAAATGAACAGGAATTACAGAGGATAACCGAAAAGAGAGAGCTGTAAGCTTTGTTCAAATCTGACTTCTTATAGTAAAATAACATCAAAACTGAATCTCTAACAAAATAACAACTATTTATAAATTTCTAGCAAATGCTAACTAACATAAGAGAAATTAAAACTACAAGACTTAAAAGCCAGACAACACTAAACATAACAGCAGATAGCAGTAGCAGTAAGCAGTAGCTTCAGTAACTTCAGTAGCAGTAAGCCAGTAAGTAATACGAGATTGCATCATAAAGAACACAATACAATCTGACCACATTAGAAATTTATCAATATATCTATTATTTACAAAAGGAAATGCATTCCAACAAAGTAGTTCACAAAATAGAATTAAGTTTAGATGTTAAACTCAACTATAACTCTAGAAATTGCACCTCAAGACTTTCTAAAATAAACCATCTCATTCCTCGGTGCAAGGTTGCTTAGGATTTGTGGATTCATTGCTTTTAACATTTTTATGTACTTTGGGCTTTGTTGGACTCTTTTTTTCAACTTGATGAAAGGATAGTGGCGTAGATGTCAAAATAGAGATTCTCTCTTAGTGTGGAAAATGGCGCCCCATCTATATGAACGATTCGGAGGGAAAAATTTAGCAATCAAGGAAGAAATAGTAACAACCCAGATCCAGACTCAAGAAGAAGACGACCCACTGATCTTACATCATTTTTCAATATTTCTAAATGTTATCCATTCTACCGAATCTTTGCTTGCAAAAAAATTACACTTCTATTCTTCAATATAAATAGCCAATCGTAAATGAGAGTGTATGTACACACACACACACACACACACACACACACATATATATATATAATGCAGTGTGTCTAACGTGGCACTTTAATAGTTTTTCCTTCCTTCATTCTCTCCTCTCATTCACTCTTACTGGTTTTGGACCTACTTTAAAATGACGTGCTATAACATTGGTCCAATTAATTAATTGAAATTAAAATTTTCAAAAAAATTCTCTATTCATTACACATGTGGGTACCATCTAACTTTCCTTTCTCACTCAATGATTATTTTTTTTCTTTTTCATTTAAATTGTGAGTTCTCTCATTTTTTATTTTTTTCTTTATTTAAAAAAATTGGTCCCACTTCACTTTCCAATTCCTATGTGGTATTTTAAATTTTTTATTTTTTAATAATACATCTCACTTGATTTTGTCTCCTCTCTTTAACAGTTTTAACCATTCTTATGCATTAAAATAAATACTCTACCCCTATAAATTTAATTAAGTTTAAACAGTTAAGATCATCTAATCAAAATAATTTTTTTATACAATTATAATTTATTAGATGAGGCCTTATTGATAAGTAATGCGCGTCAGGCAGATTTGCACTAGTTATGTGTATAAATAGTAGATTTTGAGATATCCCAATTGCTTAAGAAAGAGCCCAATTTGCTAAGGCACAACTATTTTAAAGTTAAAGTCAAAGGCAGCACTAACACGCCACCATTTCTTTAGTTCCTCCATTGCAAACCGGCAAAAGAGAATGATAACTGAAAAACAAAGGAAAGCCTGACACAGTCTAAGATAAGCATCTTGCTATTGTAAAACCCTTATAGTATTAGAGACTAAAACAACTAAATATACGAAAAACATAATAGTCTCCGAATACAGTACCAGAAAGAACAATCCACGAAACCAGTAGACAGCCCAAAAACATTCCAATCACTTAATAAATGTTTTTTTCATTAAAATTCTATTTATTCATGATAAGCATATGGCATTGTGTAACAAACTGTCACAACTTCGGAGTCAATGTACTCTAGGGTGTTACAGTTAAAGTGGTATAAGAGAGAGAGAGAGAGACGAGAGAACTTCTGACGTGCGCCATCCTTTCCATTAGTCTCAAACATTGATTCCTCTTTTCAATCAGATCTACACCCACCTGCTCATCATCTCTTACTCACATTCATTTCTCTCTATTCAATTCGATTCCACCATTGGCTTGTACTTTATTAGGTCTCTCTCTCTCTCTCTCTCCATACACTGTGTAACTATGTTGGGAGATTTTTCAACTATGCTTTTTTTCTTCAATTTCTTGTTTTATTTATTATTGGGGATGCCCTGATGTGGCTTTTGATAAATGGGTTTTTTTTAATGCGGAGATACTGAGAGATTTTTGTGAATATTCTGAGCAATTTTAATATTTTAGTGTTATTAGTATTACTATTACATATTGAGTTTTGAGTATGAAGATCTTGGTATCTGATTTAGATTAGCTTTGTTTGCTGTGGACCTAATCTTCTATCAGATACAAACTCCAACCTATTCATTGATCATGCATGTAATTTCAGTGGAGTTTTAAGATTCATTTTAAATTGAGGATAGATTGTAGATAAGTAATAATGTCATGGATAAGCTTGTTCTGCTTTCCAGTTGTTTTGTTCTTCAATCACTTGCTGGAAGTTAAGATTTCTGATCATCTTTGATGCTTGTTTTGAATGATATCATTGATTTCTATACACACACACACATACACAATATAACTAGCATCTACGGACCATGTTCACGGGTCGTGTTCGAATTTCTGTGTTATGACTATCTTCACAATTTCTAGTTACAATGATATAAGACTCACACGCCAATTGCAGAAGATTATATAAACTATATGAATAGTAATAACCCAGATCAAGGAATCAGTTGATAGACAAACCCTTCTGATCTTATGCTTATTTTTCAACAATTTTCTATCGTAATCCATCAAAACCCTTCTGCCCTCAAAATATCGAACTACTCTTCAACATAGAAAGCACAAATCAATCCAAAACTAGTAATACCTATCTCTATACATGTATATGTATTACAAGAAATTTATAAATTTAACAAAATGAAATACCCAGATGGTAAAATCAAACAATGACTACACAGAATGAAAGAGAAAAGTGAGATGAAGTGATATGTGTGTGTACCAACTACCAACCTTGATGGTTCGGGCTTGTTCGGAGCTAAGAGAGGCTTTGGTGAAGGTTTCTTCGTCAACAAATACAGCTTTCTTGAGGAGTAGCTTCTGGAGAGAGTCGAGATTGGAAGACATCTCTGTCAAATTCGCGATGGCTGAACTCCATCTCTCGTTTCCATTACCCTTTTCCTCCATTGGGGCTTCCACTGATGCATTAGATCATTCGCTTTGTTGGCCTTTCCATGCTCAGTACTAAAATTATGAGTTTTTGGTAAAAATAACATATTTTTAAAAAATATTTCTTAAAATGACGTAATTAAAAATTTATTTTATAAAATGACCAAATTGACCAAGTAGAAGCCACGTGGACAAATACATTATTTAAATCTGAGTATACTAAGCTTATATGAAATCCCAGACCCTAGAATTAGTTTATTAGGTCAAACTAAAATTAGTTTTCCATTTCGAGCTGCCCGTCTGATGTTGCATTGCCACGTAATTGTACCACCTTCATCTTTAAAAAAAAAAAAAAAAATCTTGAGCAAGCAGACGATCCATATTCTAGTCCAGATATCCCTCTTCAGAGATGGCGGTTGCATGAAGCCACGACTGATTCCCCAATAGGCAACCTCTCCAGTGTTAAGTCATTTCTGTTCAGGGGCTTCTACTTCCAGGCCATCTCTCTGCAACTGATTGCTCTGCAATCATACTTCATATCTAAGATTTTTTAGGATATTTTGACTATTAATTTCATCTCGCAATGCTTTATTTTAGTATGTTTCATTCTTATTGTATCTTTCTGTTATTATAGGTTATTTTCACCCATTTCAAGAGATTTCAAAACCGGGAAGAGTTTATTGGCAGAGATCATGCATGCTATGAGCTTTTTGAATGATGAAAAGAGTGTCAAAATTGATATCAAGGTTTAAGGAAGCAGTTGGGAGCAAGCAAAGCTGAAAAAGAGAAGAAAAGTGGAAAATCAAGTTCTATTAATAGGAATCCTATCGATAGGATGGTGACCCACTATCGATAGGTGACACCCTCGGCAAAAGTCTTCTGCAGGAATTTTACTCCTGCAACAGTACCCTATCGATAGGGATACTCCTATCGATAGGATTGAGTCGAGGTAGTTACTATTTTTGAAGATTTTCATATTTTGTCAACTTTTGTAATGGGTTTGGATTGGGATTTGCTTGTAGGGTTTTCCAAGTTTATTTAAGCCTATTTTTAGACTTAGTTGGGGTTGGTTAGACCTAGTATACTTTATCTTTCTTGTTTTCCATATTTTCTCTCTTTTCACCTTAGTTTTTGGATGCACAAGCTTGGAATGGATGTCTATGGCGCTTTATCTCTGATCATGAGCAACTAAACTCCAATATTAGGTATTAGATGAAGCTTTTTCTATAATTTATTAGATGGTTTGATTTGAATTGAGATTTTTACATAGTTTATGATGATTGTACAACTTTTGGGAGATTGCTTTTCATGTAATTTGTTTTATATTGATTTATCTATTCAATGCAATTGTTTTCTTTGATTTCAATTACATTAGTTGTTCAATGGTTTTAATCGAACATGCCTATATGAATTTAGTTTGTTTTTGTCTTACTTGGATATGTTGTACATGCCTTACTTGACAAGTTATGCCTCGTTTGGATGAATTTTATTAATTTTTTCTTTGCATGACATTCTTGATGGTTTATTCTTGTAGTCTAAGTCATCAACAATCTGTAAACATTCATTCAAGTTAACCATGTGATAAATGAAAGAATAAGTGGATTCGAATTACCCAAGGTCTTTTTATTATTGATTTTCTTCTACAATTTTACAGTTTTCATAATTAGTTCAACCAATCCAATCAATCAAATATATTCTTTTTAACTAGAATCCAATTCACTTAGATTTTTCGTAACTTAGCCTTTAATCCCTGATAATGATATCTGTGCTTAACAGAGTTTGCAACGAATTAAGGTTACATCAAACGAAATTTATAAATTTAAATATTTATCGGAACAAGGAAGAACCTCCCTTGTTTGGCTCGACCAGCAACTTTCATAGGCTTCTCTCTATCTCTATTTTGGTCTCCCTCCACATCTCTTGATATCTTTCTCTCCCTATTTCTTTCTCGGCAACAAAGCGCACCTAGGTTTCCAATCTTTCTTCATCTTTCTTAGGTTTTTTCATGTAAAACGTTGCATTGATTTCTTTTTTTTCTTTTTTGTTTTTTGGGTTTATTAATTTTGGGCATTGTGTTCTATTTTTTATTAGGATTGGTTGTAGTGCCCACCAACTGTATGAAAAAAATTTTCAAATAACTTTTATGACCTACACTATTATTTAATACCACTTAATGGCCAATTGTTCATTGTACATCATTGTTAGAATTGTATTCTAGGCTTCTTAGTGTTACTAGATTTGCCATGTTGCATTCAAGTTTTTGATGAACAAATTAAGCATGCTTTTACGTGTTTTAGCTAATAAAATAGTTAACTATGTTAGCCTTATGGCTTCCACCATTGTTGGTTGATTTTGATGATAACAATCATTGTCTTGTGATTCTATTTGTTTGTCATATTGTGTTTATTTGCAAGTATGAATTGCGGTTTCATGATCTTTGCATCATGGACTTATTATTGCATCATTGATTTGTTTTACCTAAAATATGCATATGCTTTAAATGATGATCTTTAGTTTCTTTATATGTATATTGTTAGGGGGAGCCACAAATCTTTGTTTGATTTATTTGTTCTATATGCAAATTGTGCTCAATGTTTGTCATCAACAAAAAGTGGGAGATTGTTAGTCTTATGGCTTCCACCCATATTTGTTAAATGATTTTGATGATAACAAACATTGTGTTTTGATCTCTTATGTGTATATAAATACATTGTTGTATTGCACATGATAATATTGTTGTATTACATATGAATATATTGATATATTGCATATGAATATTTTGATGTTCATTCGTGTTTATTGCCAAACCTTTTTTGAATGAATGTTTATTGTATGACAATGTCATATTTGTTACTTGATTAACATTGTCATACTTATTTAATGTTTGTTTGGCTAACCTTATTGATTGATTGACATTATCCTATAGTTCTTGTATATCCATTTTGGTATATGTGTTTATAATAATATAATAGGATTCAAGTTGTCAATGAAGAAGGCTCAAGCCATCATGAAGATAAAGCTCTTGCAATTTATTGAACCTTATGTGGATGTGAATATGTTGCATATTCACTTAAAGACTTTGAAGAGCTATTGCATTGATGCAATCATATCATGAGCCACAACATTATTGAAGTGTAATGATGAAGCCAAGCAAGCCTAGCACAAGCCAAGCTCAAGTGTTGAAGACTTTGCTTTTGTTCTTGTGTGAGTGCTTAGGATTTATATTGTAAATCTCTCTATAGGATGAATTAATTGGCTCAATTGACTATGACTTAAAGACCATAGGTTTTAACTTGGAAAATCACATTTTGGTCACAAAATTGATTCAAACTCATAATGGGCTTTATGGACTCAAAAGACAAAATGTTTTTGAAATGTTGAATTTTTGCTGACGAAAACTTTCAACTTAAAATGGGCATATCTCTTTCATCCGGACTCCGTTTTCAATGATCTTGGCGGCCACGGAAAGCTTGAGAAGTCTAGTTTTTGAATATATAACTTTCATATAAAAAATTTTTGGTGGTTAGTCGACTAATCCTTGATGATTAGTCGACTAACAGTTTCCTAGTAGACTAATCACCCCTGATTAGTCGACTAATGGCAGGTCAGTAGCCTGTTTTGGGAAAATAAGTTCCTAGTCGACTAACACATCCTTCCTAGTCAACTAACCGTGCCCGGGAACATTTTCAAAGGTATTTTTAAGCCTTCTAGTCGACTAATCAAGTGTGCCTAGTCGACTAATCGACCCCCTGCTCAATAACAGCTAGTTTTTAACACTCTAAACGTCTATATTTTGACCCCCAACAGCCATATTTGTTTTGGAACCTATTTATACTCATTGTATGGGTCTTGAATCAACTAATGATCATATTCAATCATACACAAACTTAGTCTATATCATTCTTGTGTGATTTATTCACTTTGATTCATCATTCTCTCTTGAGCCATTGAATAGTTCTTAATCTTTGAGAAATACTAGTGAAAGCTTCATTATTGTACATCTTCTACTCATTAAGGAGTGTTCTTTATTGTACTCAAACCTCATATTGTAATCTTGTGAGTTGTAAAGGTTGAGTGTAACCCTTGTAGGTGAGAATCTACCACCTAGAAAGTAAATTGTGGGTGAGTTGTCTTCCACCTTGAAAGAAGGCAATTTGTAAAGGTTTCTCCACCTTGAAGGAGTGATCCATAGTGGATTATGGAATCCTCAAGACGGGGCTCTTGAGGCGTGGACGTAGGCGGAGACCGAACCACGTTAATTCTTGTGTTTGAATATCTCTAACTCTTCTCTTGCATTTCAATTTATATACTTGTTATATTAATTGTTGTTCAATTCATATACTTATTGCATCAATTGTTTTATTGTGATTCAAACATTGTCTTCCGCTGAATTTAATTGAACCATATTTTGTATTTGGTAATTATTTTGAAAAGTTTGCGATACCTCTATTCACCCCCCCTCTAGAGGTATATATTTGGGCCAACAAACTACTTGAATCAACTTACAGCCAAAGCCTAGTATAATTCTATCAATCAACCCTATCAATTGTATTCATTGTTGCAATGCTCCCATAGTGACCAATTGGCATCCTATACATGCAAAAATAAACAAAATACAAAATACAAAAAAAAAAAAAAAAAAAAAAAAACTATTTGTAACCATAAATGACATGATATGGTTGTAAATAGTATATTATTTACAATGACAGATGTATTACAAAAAGTATATAGCATTTACAATGCTGTGTGAAGTTGAAAATTGTCTACTTTTTGCATGGATACTTGTAGTTGCAAATAGTATATTATTTGCAACAACACTTGTGGTTGTAAATAGTACACTAATTTGCAACGATATTTTTCATTACAAATAACATATTATTTGCAATGATGTACATGTAGTTGTAAAAAAAATTTAGTGTTTCCAACGAAAGCAATAGTTTGTGGTAAACAGTATTAACCACGGTGCAGTTTCAACGACCTAGAAACAATTTTTATTTCATTGGAGAAGGGTTTTTGCAATGATAGGAAAGGCTTTTTGCAACAAATTTGTTAGTTACAAAAGACTCTATTTGTTTTAGTAGTAGGGCTCACACTTGTTCAATACTCATGCGATTTGTAACGCCCCGATCTGACGCTATTGAGGACCCTCCCGGGTAGGTTAACACGTGTCAAATGGAGATACAACCTGATAAGCTCATTCGCATTTCCATACTAGGGTATAACGAATAATACATATAACAAGCACGAAATGTAATAATATTTCATACACATGTCCCTGATTCGTTAAGTACAATACGTAGATAAGGTAATGCATAATATTTAGTGCCAACATCCCTGACACATAGGTAATTAATACAACAGTTCTAAGATCGTAACGCCCCAACCTAACAACCATACCGACCCTTCCGGATAGGTCAACACGTGTCAAGATAGAGGTACAACCTGACCTGCTCATTCATATATCCTTATGAGACAAAAAATATAGACATAATTAACAATATGAAATGTTATGCTCATACAAATGTCCCAAACGTCTTATACAATAATAATAAATCAAATTATAACAATGCCAACATCCCTGGCAAGTAGGCTAGGCCACAAACAGTGGCAAATCCCAAAATCAAAAAAATATATATAAATAATACACATCTCAAAATTATGCAGGTCCTAATGCAAAATATAACCATGCAGCTATCCAACAACCCTCGAGCGGAGGCTTGTCCAAACCAAGGATGTAACCCCAAGCCAACCTGAAATCTGCTGCATAAAGCAGGGGTGAGCTTCAACGTGCTCAGTAGGAATAAGGTAACCTCTACTAATAACAACAATACAATGATACATGAAATATTTAAATATTCAAAGATTCCATAACATTCATAAAACACTAGCAGTTATAAACTTGTGTGGACTTTCAGTGAAAAACAATAGTCAAGTAGTTCCATATGCCAACTATCCATCTCATGTGTCTCACCATATCATCCATATCCATCGAAACCAGGCTCGTGAGCATATTACAAGTTACTGGTTCTTGGCTAACAAGCCACCGGTACCAGCGTAACCGAAACCGACCACTATGGGTTCTGACCTCTCGAGAGAAATCGATCAGTTGCCTAGAACACACGGCCAACTGTCGAGCCACTACGGGGCTATAAACTTCGGGTCTGCACTAAGGCTCCACCCAGGACCATGGGCCCTCATAAAGAAACCTCCCTGTGATACAAACCGAGCCAGAACCATGCATAGCAGCAAGAATATATATACATCCAAACCCATTTCCAAAGCGAATAGGTAAAGCTGTAAATAAGTGGCATATAAACGTATCCAAGCATTTTTCTAAAATCATCGATAATCCACCATCATTTATAGAAAACAGTTCTTAAGACAAGATCGTGTTTCCAGTGTAGATACATTATAAAATCATAATTCATGAATATCGTATTCATTTCCAAACCTTCAATTCAATCCAAAATCAAAGGAACAACTAGTTAAAATATCTCATCACCCTTTTCAGTTGTAATCCAGTTTAGAAAAACAGACATACATTTACAAACCAAGAATATCAAAGTTATTTACAAAAGCAACGTCACCTGATGCCTTCTTAAAATTTCCTTTAAAAACATATGGTCAAAAGGTTGTTCCCCAATTTATATAAACATTCCATTGCGTTTCTAGATAATTCGCCAATAAGCAGAGTTAAGATCTCAAAAGTCAGAGTTCTGTGCTTTAGCTTCATTTCATAAAAATGCCACACAATAATGGTTATCAAATCGTTATATTCCATGTATCTATTCAACCATTTGATAAACAACGAGGTTCTGAAGTATTCATAAATCAATTGTTCAAATGTGTTTAATAGTCACTAAGTTCTCAAAATAGATATAAAACAAACATATCATCATTAGAAGTAAAAGGTTACTTATCCCTACCTTAAGGCAATTGTGGTTTCAAACCCTTACGGCTCCACGAGCCTCCCAAAGCAATGCTTGATGCACCCAATGCAAGTGGTCCTCCAAAGGACCCAACCATCACTGAGAAACAAACAATAATGCAAGCAAGAAAGATCAAAATAAAGCACAAGCATACAGTTCAAAAGTAAAGCAATACGACTCTCAAAACTGCTCACTCACAACCCTAAGGGTTTAAAGCCCCAAAACGCCAAACCCAAGACTTCAAAACTTCTGAAACATATCCCCAATTGTGTCAAGATGCCACACGTTAAATTCCATGGCCAAAAACAAAGCGGAATAGGAGATATAGGCCAAAGAAAACATAGTGCACACACGAGGGGTAAATCTGGTATTTCTAAAATTTCTCTCTCCAGAAATAATTTGACCTCAAAACCTCAAAATTTAGAAAGTACAACTTGAGAGCTTTTCGTGCATATAAAGTACGTGAAAATTTGAGTTCGTATGAAAAAGTTACGATGAAAAGAAGATTTAAAGAAAAACAAGGAAGAAAAGCACTTTTAAGTTCCATTACCGATAATGGCATAGGCCATTATCAGTAATGCCCTGTTCTACAGCAAACACACACGGCTAAAATGTGATTTCCCACATCACCTAACTTTATCAAACATTACCAAGTTTAAATTTTGTCTACTAGAACCTAAATCCAACTTAAAATAATTTCAAAACTCTTGATTTACACTTTTAATCCTCAAAACACTTCCCAGAAATACAAATCCACCTTCAAGCAAGTTTATAAACATAAGCTCAAATAATATTTGAAAGAAAAGGAGAATCAAACCCACGGTTGAAACTTAAACATCATATGCAGATTTTTAAAGTTCAAGAACCTAAATTTAATATCTCATCTTGGTTAAAGATCTGTCCACAGTAAGTTTAATACATGAGATCTATTTGTTTTAAAGTTAGATTTGAAAAGAACCCATCAAAGAGTAACTAGGTCTAAGGTTTAAAAAACATAAATTCACATGCATGTTTAGAAACATGTATTTGGACCTTTTAAACTCAAGAACGCAGATTAAAATACATTCATCCAAAATGTTGGACCTAGAAACCCAGAATATTACTTCACGTTTGCTCAAAATCCACATACGAGCCAAAACAGTTATGGATCTTCTTACCTATAGTTTTAAATCAACATTCATAAATGTTCAAAATCATGCAATTTGTTATTTAACTCAAAATCATAACTTCAAATGCATACATCCAAAAAGTATGATTTCAAAAAAAACTAAAACACAGATTTATAATATATCCAGAATTCATTTTCCAGCCCCTTCGTTTTACTGGTTTACCAAAATGTTTATTTTATACATGAATCCATCCACATACCATTTCAAAGACTTGCATAAAACTGTTTTTAAAACCCAAAAACTCATAAAATGCCCATCCTCATAGGCCCAAGCTCAAAACAGTGCAGCCATGGCTGCTGCACAATGATAATCTTAACACAGTCATGAATAAAAATTAAAAACTCATATTCAAAGCCCAACTCAGCCATGAAACTTCCCACATAAAAATTATCTAGACTTTCTTGTTCAAAGTATATTATCAAAACCAGAAATTTTTAAAAGAAAAGAAGATCAAAAGCCACATTTTGAACCCAAGTCAGCCATTTAAACTCAAAACCAGAAATTTAAAATGCATGCCTCCGAAATTCACAAATTTTAAGAGCCCAAAACAGTTTTCAAAGCTTGAATCCCAGCAGCCATAGTTGCTGCTCATCATCAGTTCCTTAAATTCATCCACAAAACCTCTTAACCAAACCCAAAACTATCACTCAACCCAAATAACATAGATTTGAATCAAAAACCCAACATGCAAAGCATTATTGCCACCGATTATACCCAAAAGAAAGAACCCATAACAGTTTTATAAAAAAAAAAAACAAATCCGTCAACGCCAATCAAGCTCCCACATCATCTATATACAAAACCCAACACATATAACACAGATCAAACTCAAAACATCACATACAAGGCATGGGCTGAGTTATTCAACAGCATGAAAAACAAGATCCAACCGGTCATCACAGCCACGAAGGGTTGCCACCGCAGCCATGGTTGCAACAGGGAAAAGAGAAGAAGAAAAGAAGGAAGAAGGGCTCACCTCAGCTCCGGTAATGGCAGGGCAGCAACAGCAGCTTCTTCCGGCAGCAGTGTTCTCTCTCCTCCCACTCTAACCTCTCTTCTCTCACGGTCTGATGAACCAAAATGAAAAAAATAAAGTGTCTAGTCTTGGTTTTAAAGAGGAGATGAAAAGGGACTCGAGTGAAATTTATTAAAAATTCAATTTCTTATGATTTAGATACCCTTGAGCTTATCCAAATATTTTCAAAATTGCCCCCAACTTTCATAACTTTTTAAAATATAAGATTTCTTAATTTACTAAATACCCCAATTTCATAGATAATCTCAAAAATAGGCTTTTAAAATTTTTGGGTTATTACAATCCAAAGTCAACTGTTTAAAGTAAACAACTACCTATTTTTCAGAATCGACGCCCAAAACACCACCCAGCCTAGCACAGTAGGGAAAACTCTCTGTTCCGACAATCCTGCTACACTATCTTGAGAATCTGCTGTATAAAAGACAGTTGTGAGCGTTTGAATGCTTAGTAGAAATATCATTAAACAATGATAATAGAGATGCATAAGTAATTATCATATAATTTTACAAACATCAATGTGGTTCAAGGACTATACAAGTATCCACAATTAATATGTCAATATTTCACATCACAAATAGCATACGTGTTTATGATTCATTCAATATACATTTTAATCACGTTAGCATGGGAGTGTTCTCGGTACCAGTGCCATTCCATATGCTACACATTTATGAAAGAGAAGTGTTCTCATGACTCTTTCCATTCATCACGATAATAAATGATAGAGGAGTGTTCTCATGACTCTATCTCAATTTCATCCGTTCGACAAAATATAATCATAAATCAATCATACCATAGTATCATCATATTTCAACATATTATGGCATGTTTGCACATTCCAACTACATTAAAATCATATACATATAAACAGTATGAAATATGCATAAGAAGTTTCATAAATAAAATCCTCGTATTTAATAACTCGGGCAAAAACCCTAAAACGTCCATCACCAAAATTAGTAAGAATATAAATATTCCTACCTTTAAAGTTATGCCTCTGACGAGCCTATATGCAAATGCAAAGCTAGGTCGCGTAATGGTCCTCCCACTGATTTTCCATATCTGAAAGAAAAGATATATGCATATATTTCAACTCTTGATTCAAGTACAAGTCTTAAGGGAAATAAACTAAGACCTCACTTTCTAATTTGTATCACTCAAGCCTTATAATCCAAGTAATATAGATTCCTCAAACTCCTTTAGGCATATAAAGCCCTTTTAGAATGAACCTAGGATGAGAAAAAAAGAAAATAGTCAAAATGGCTATAAGTACTTGATTAGTCAACTAAGCATTAATGATTAGTCGACAAATGAACCTATTAGTCGACTAATCGATACGGTTAGTCGACTAATCGAAGGTCAGTAGCCAAATTCGAGATTTAAATTGAGCTAGTCGACTAGTCGACTAATGCTCTGTAAAACCCAGAAATTTGAGATTTCAGCTCCTCGTTCCTCATCCAAAAACCATAAAACTCAATCCCCAACTTAAAGCTCAACTAAATAGCTTAAAACCAGTTAGATCTACTACTTTTACACACATCCAAAGCTCCATACTCAAAATCAAGTATGAGATTTCAACCAAAAACCCAAAAACCCATTCTTAACACCCATTATCAAAACCAAATGAAATACATAACTCAAATCCCATGTAATCCAAAGTAATCTTTCAAATATCACATAATCTGAGCTAAATCATCATCCAAGACAACCTAAAACCAACATACTCCATAAATCTAAGATTTAAACCTCAAACCCACAAAATGGGTTTGGAAAACAAAGTGAAGAAGATGAAGAAGAACAAGGAAACCAAACAAGCTCACCTTTTCCGGTGAGACGGCGGGGGCAAGGAGCTCCGGTGAACCACCACGGCGAGTTCTTGTCTCCTCTAGGTTTTCTTATCAGCCGAATGAAGAAGGGAAGAGGTTTAGTTACTATTTTATATGATGGGGACATGGAGGGTATTTTTATAAAGATTTTTTTTTTTTAACAATAATCAATAAAAATAAGGTTAAAAGGTTTTGGGTTTTCACACGATTGGGTATGAGTCATACATCCATGTAATGAATTGAAAAAGGTCTATTGGTTACTACGAACTTTAGGACGAGAATACTAAATTCTTGGAAATTAGGAATTAATAAAAGTTTGATTGTTCATTTTATAAATTTATTGGAAATTACAATTCTCACAAACACCCCAACTCCTATGAATATAGGAATTTCAATTCTTATCTCTTTAGGTGAGACTTTTGTCACTTAATGTAACGCCCCAACTCAGAAGGGTTGACATGTCACAAAATCAAATGAAAAATAAGGTGGAGTTTGGTAAATAAATAGACAATTTTTTAACTTTCAGTTTTAAATTAATTTTGTACCACTTTACTTATAGCGTTTATAGGAAAACAAAATAAACATATGATATAGAATGTTCAAGTATAATGCTTAATCATAAAATATCTCAAAGATAATGAGTGCCAACAATCCTAACCCATGAGTAAATCGAATATTCAAAATAATAACAAAGTAAGATATTACAATCCCAAAAGGTGCATGTAATACAAGTTTATCCACCCAATGCAAAACCTGACCTAGATGTTATACACATGCATCTACCCTTGATCTACACCTATGAGGTCAACTTGAGTTAACCTCGAGTCAACTAGACATTCACCTTCAGCGAATCCTCAATGTGAAAGGAAATCAACATAGAACGCAGCGGAAGTTTAAAATTTTTCGTTCATTGATTTCCATCAAGCCATGATCAAAACATGCTTTTGATGCATCACAATCAATCCTAACTATGAAGATAGTTTAAGAACTTACTTTGATAGCCTTTAAGTCGCAATATGATTCGAGTCGTGCACGTGAATAGCCTGCAAAAGTATCCGCACCAAGCAAGTGAATGTTCCTCAAGCTTTCTTTCTTCAAAACCCTAGAAGAATGAACCAAGGATAAAAAGAAGAAGGAGAGCACTATGATGACCAGCCCTAGGGGTTTATTCCTTCAATTGCTTGTGCTAGCACGCTAGCTAGCTCTAATTAAATAGAGCTAGCTTAAGTGGTCGGCCCTAGGGTTCCCAACCCTAATTAGAATTGTGTAATTATCACATAATTGCACAATTGCCCCAAGTTTTAACTTTTAATACAAGTGGCTTCAAATTTACTTTAAATTAAATTTTATTTTTCATTCTCTTTCTTTTAACCAACATACACATATACTTATGGGTGTGTGACCTTTTGGGTTCACATGTATTCAGTAGTAGATATTAGACATCAAACATGTTCATAAGCAGAACTCTTTCTACTTAGGTTCAATTAGAATCTCTTTCTAATTTTCCTTATGAAGAATAAATATCAATATACATTCTTCGGGCTTCTACTAGTCATGAGTGACACCTAGCAGCATATCATGACATACCCTGAACACAGTGAAATAAATAAAGTGAACAATTCAGTTAACTGTTAAGACTTAATAAGATCCTTCCATTATACAATGTCCCAATTAAGTCATTATAGTATGGATGACTGTCAAACTACCAACTTAATTATATGTAAACCATCTTTTGATATCAACTCATTTAAGTGTCATTTGGAAACTCTTTTCAAAATCACTCTACTCTGGCCAGAGATTCATATGAGTTATATCAGTAAGGATTACATATGACATTCTCTCTCTTTATTTGAGAGTGATGGATTCCTTATTGTGCATTCACCTATCTCCATACTTGTACCATTAGGGCCAATAGATACAACCATATTTACATTGACCTTGGATAGGATATGTAAGGTATATCATTAAACTCTAATGTCCAAGTATAAGATAACTATGATGCCTCAGGTCTAAGGATTACTTATGTCACTGTAACTAGTAAATTATTATTTGACAAATAAATAAAATTCCATATAGTAAACTTTATGTCAATCACATTCAATGTACTCAGGGTCGGCCCTGAGAATCTGGGGCCCTAAGCAAGGGCATAAATGGAGCCATAATTGTTAATATTTTTTAGCAACATCATTAAATTTTTTTCAAAAATTTAGAGTTTTGAAGTAGTTTATTTCTATTAATTTTTTGGAAACCAAACATAGCCATAAAAGCAAAATAGAAAAAAAAAATCATATTATAGGGATTATACGTTAATGTGACCCTATTTTTTTTGCAAGAAATTGGGGGCCTAAAGCCATATTTTTTTGCAAGAACATTCAAATTTTGGGGCCCTATTTTTTTGCAAGAAATTGGGGGCCTAAAGCCATTACTTTAATGGCTTTAGCTCAAGGTCGACCCTGAGTGTACTTTGTTCTCTGACAAGCACCCACATGTTTGCTTTAGTGTCTCTACACAAATACTTGAGACTCAGTATCCTCACATTGAGCAAACATAACATGTACTAGTCTTACTGGTTTATCATTACCCATTTGATAAACCTACAACTAGGAATATTTAAGATTAATGTTATGAGAAATATAAGTCTCCTTTATCTCAACTCTTGAGTAATTATTTTCTCAATATTTAATCTATAGATAATTATTACTCAAATATACAAGAATGAAGATAATAATAAATAAATTTGCCCAATCAATATATTTATAAGTGAAATAACTGAATGTCAATAGTCCTTACATCAATACAAAGATTGTCTTTTAGGGCATAATACTAACACAATGTCCATAGACACATCTACACGAAAGACAACGCCATATAGAAATACAAGTAAAGTCCTTAAGTAATAATATGGGGTTTTTATATAGGAGATATTAGTTTAAACATTTAATGTAAACAAAGTATCCAAATCAGTTTTCATAACCATGTGTGTGGGGTTCAACTATTAAAATATAATTTATGTTCCATAATTTCATTACCAAAACTGGGATACCTGACCTGCATGACCCATCTAACCTCTGGCTCAACTGAGCCAAAAAATTCAGAAACAAAAGAGGCATCCTTGAAGTTTAGGGACTTTCACCCACAAACGCATTGTCTTATGAATTTACGAGCTTTCACCGATGGATGCTTTGCCCATATGCTTAATTCGGGAAGTATCTCAACTCGGGACCATAAGCCCCATCCCGTATGTTGCAAACCAATGCTTTTCGATCTCACAAAATAAATAAATATAGTCTAATCAATTTCAATCAATGTTTATTTCAAAATAAAGTGTCTCAATATTCATGGTATTTCATTTCGCAAAAATTGATGATACAATCTCATATAACAAATATATAGTGTTAGCCCTAAGGTCTTTGACTTTATTTTGATGATAACTAAACCATACCTTTTATCTAACAAGTAGTTAAGTGTTTTGTCTCCATAGATTTAAAGTTATATCTTGTTGGAGCTCATTATTATTCATCAAACAATTCAAAGCGCTCAAATTCAATTCAAGCTCATGAAGATTCAAAGCTTAAAGATGAAGCCATTCAAGAAGTACAATCCTTGAAGATCAACTTAAAGACTTGATCTAGCTTTATGAAGACCTTTTGAAGTCAATTTGCTCTCTTTGTGATTAGGAACTCTTTGTAAGGTTTCTCTCATGCTCAATATTGCATAGCTCAAGAGAAAACAATTTCCATCTCATTGTGTATTAGCATTCATGCTCGAAAATGTCTTCAAAATTGCCCAAAAATGTTTTGGAACACTTAGTTAACTTGCCCAAGTGTTTTTAGCTGATTTTGACTTAAGAATTTCAAAGTATTAACATTGCAACTTCCCTAGTCGACTAAGTGAAGTCTAGAGGCAGTGTTTTGAGAAATCTTGAGTTAGTCGACTAAGCACCCTGGTCTAGTCGACTAATAGTTTCCTAGTAGACTAACCTTGTTCTCCTAGTCGACTAATGGAAGGTCCAGAGGCCCTGTTTTGATGCAAAGCTGCTAGTCCATTAATGACCCCTTACTGGTCGACTAATCGATTCAGGAGAAAATTTTTCCAAATGATTTTTAAGTTGGTAGTCGACTAACACTCTTGTTCCTAATCGACTATGTTAGTCGACTAACAAACCCAGAAAATGTTCTAACTGAGTTTAGCTTAGCTAGTCGACTAACCCTTAGTGCTTAGTCGACTAACCGAGCCCGGGAAGCCAAAACCTTTTGAAATATAACTTATTAGTCGACTAACCACCTTGTCCTAGTCGACTAATGGCTCTGCAACTTCAAAACGGCTCTCTCTTTATGGCAAATCAAGCATTAAATGAAGCCAACCTACCCTCATCTTCTCCAATCAGACTCCAAGGGTTTCAAACGGCCATTTTGGCCCTAGTTCTTTATATATAGGAGCTTGGCTCTCATTTATTGCACATCTAGTTAATCTCTCTCATTCATTCACTTCAAGCATTCATTATCCAAGCTTCTCTTTGAGAAAAAATATGAGCTATTGTTGTTAAGCATTTAAGAGACCATTAATCATCTTGTATTTATTACAAATCAGCTTTGTGAAGCATTTATTGTATTACTCTTCATTTATCTTATATTTATTGTGAGATTGTAAGGGTTTTGAGAACTCTTGTAGGTGAGTTGTCTTCCACCTTGAAAGAAGGCAAGTGTAAATGTTTCTCCACCTTGAAGGAGTGTTGATAGTGGATTAAACCTCTCGACGGAGTTCTTGAGGCGTGGATGTAGGCGAAGACCGAACCACGTAAATCGTTGTGTTTGAATCTCTCTAACTCAATATCTTTATTTCAAGTTATTTATTTGTTACTTGTTTTATTAAGTTATTGTGAAATCTGATATTGCATTCTTGTCATTCTAAGTTCAAAGATTTTAAAATATTGTATCCCATTTTCGAAAGATTTTTTATTTGTCTATACTTTATTCACCCCCCCTCTAGAGTATATTTTGGGCCAACATATTGTTAGAGATATGCCCTAAAACCAATCCTAAAGAGCATATCTGTTTCATATTATATTAATTAGAAGGTATAAATTGTCTTGTATATTTAATTATATATATAATAAAGTCCATGAATGAATGATAAGAGAAATATACATCTCAAGTTGTTGAGATAGAGAGACTGATATTTTTCATAAACATTTATTCTAAACAGTTCCTACTCATAGGTTTATTAAAGAGGACCTTTTATAAACCACTAAGAATAGCACAAGATTTAAACTAACTCCAATAGGAAGATAGGTAGTCTTTCTTATCAGTGTAGTGACACTTTAGTTAATCTGTGGGTGCATATTAGAGAATATATACACTGAACATGATCTACTAGAATGTTCTTATAGAAATCAAGTCAAAAGGAATATTCTATTGTTACGACCATTTAATTGGTAGTCCTTAGACCGAAGACACCATAGCTATCTTATGCATAGGTTACTAGGGTTTGATAGTATCTTGTACAGCCTCCACCATAAGGATGTAATCGGTACTTATTGACTCTAATAAGTTATGTATGAAGATAGATGAGTGTGCAATAAGGAATCATCACTCTCACTAGATGAGAGAGAATGTCAAGATCAGTTCACAAAGATAATTCTCAAGGGGTTGATATATTTTGTGGAACATATATCAAGTTGTTAAGATATGGTTTGACAGATCACCATACCTATTATCTTAACAATGACATTAGGGGATGAAGGATTAAGTAACATGAAGGGTTCATACAGTTCTGCTATTCACCTAAACCTAGGGTACGTCATGATATGTTGCTAGATGTCACTCATGACTAGTGTAGGCCTAATGATAAGTGTTATCATTAAGGGCAAAATTGGAATTGTTCCAATCGAACCAAAAATAGAAAGTTTCTATTTTAGGGAACATGAGATGTCCCGAACCACTATTAAGTTGGGGTGAACCCAATGGATCACACACAAACAAAGAGCATAAGTGAGTCTCTTGAATTAAAGAGAGAATGGAATTTCCTAATTATAATTTAAGTAATAACCTTATATATTAATTGTTAATATATATAAGGAATTAAGTTATATATTAATTGTTAATATATAAAGAATTAAGTTATATTTGGAAATAAGTATTAAATAGAAACCCTAGAGGTTCTTTATAAATACTTAATGATGGGGCATGCTAGCACTAAGCCTCCCACTCATCAAATAAAAGAAGAGACAAAAATTGAAGAGTGAGTAACACTAGGGCCGTGACCCTTCATCTCCCTCTCCCAATTTGGTGACCTCCCTCTCCCCTATCCTAGCTTGATTCTTCCAAGTGTTGAGAAGCTTCAAGGGTTCAAGAGATTTTATGTTCGTGTGAATACTATCGGAGGTTTCATACGTTTGAAACTCACGAAGAAAAGCTACGCAAGGATTGACAAGTAAGTATATTTATTGTTTTAAATATATGTTCTTCTTGTATGTATAAACACATGACCCACATGCTTTAATCGAATCCTGAAAAGTTTGTGATGGATGGATTCATCCTCTTATATGAATGAAAAAGTTTTATCGTATGTCTTCCGCTGCGAATCCATTTAGTTTTATCAATCACAACCTTTCACATATAGCATGGGTTCTCAAACAATAATGTAGGCTTGTTCATCAAACCATGATTCTGAATCATTTATAAAAGTTCACACATTGCATATAAATCATGTATCATAGACAATTTGATTAAGCATCTATACTAATTAAAGAGAACCATCATTCCTACCTTAATGCAGTGATACTAGCTCAACCTCAACTCTCCCGAACTATCATAATGCAAATGTGATGTATTAAAGTGTGTTTGGGTCCTCACATGGATTGTCGAAGGCTTATAAAGAACATATGCATTTATTTAGAATGATTTAAACACATGATTAACCTTAATCACATTAAACTTATATATTTTCCTTTTATATTGGCAGTCTAATCTATTAATATATGTTTGTCCACGTTGATTATATTTGACTATGTTAACCACATTTATCTATATTTTAAATTGTTGGCCTAAAACTCTCAAAAGTGAATATGGGATGTAATACCCCGAATTTTCAACCTCAATTATTTTTAAGAGTCAATTAATGTACTAGATGACTTTCAACTTTGATTGAATAATTATTTGATATGAATAAGGTATATGATGACAAATGTTGGGTTTATTTAGAATTGGGCTTAGTTAAGAGCCTAAAAGGCTAATTATTTATAAGGAAAGTGGCATAATCCAAAGTTTTGGGATCAAGATTATATTTTTATATATTTTGGGTTATTTTAGCGATAAATGAAATTTAAAGATACTTAATCCAAGTATTTGATACAAACCCTAAAGTTAGCTATCATACATAAGATGAGACTAGAAAGAAAGAAAGAAAGATATTAGATTATCAATGGCGTAGAGGACCATCAGAGCTGATGGTATGGGATATTTTTGAAGACTTCGTAGGCATCTAAAGACATCAAGAAATGCAGGTAAGATTATGTTTTTTTAATTTTTGGTTTTATTATATACCTATACCGAAAAATTATGTAAACGAAAGATTTTTGGAGTTTTTGCCATAATTTTTGGGACTATATTAAATATGACCATGGGAGATCCTTTTAAGACATTAAATATTCTATAGATCATTGTTAGTATCATATTTCATGGCCTTTAATTTTAGTTTAAAGCCAACACATCTGAAATTAAGGTTAAGCTTGTTATGAGGAATTATCCCAACATGTAATTGGGTATTTAGCCCAAAACGATATATAAAGTCACTTATGAATCGATATTATTAGGGTATAGTTTAATCACTTACTTTTATATTTACCCATGTAATTGGAGATTATAGTTGGGCTATTATAGTTTAGGTTTGGATTACTTTGGCAAACTCAATTAGCCCAGCACTATATATAAAGCCACGTCCTTATAACCATTTGGCTATAATTTGTTTATGGATTTATTGACCTTTGTCGGATCGAGCGTTGGGATTTGTTTAAGAATTGTCTTATTTAGAATTTTGGATATGCCAAATAAGGTAAGGGGAGTATAATATGCCGAATATGACCATGGGAGATCCTTTTAAGACATTAAATATTCTATAGATCATTGTTAGTATCATGTTTGATGGCCTTTAATTTTAGTTTAAAGCCACCACATTGAAAATTAAGGTTAAGCTTATTATGAGGAATGATCCCAACATGTAATTGGGTATTTAGCCCAAAATGATATATAAAGTAACTTGTAAATCGATATTATTAGGGTATAGTTTAATCACTTACTTTTATATGTACCCATGTAATTGGAGATTTTAAGTTGGGCTATTATAGTTTAGGTTTGGGTTACTTTGGCAAACTCAATTAGCCCAGCACTATATATATATATATATATATATATATATATATATATATATATATAT